>JAUPFN010000013.1:27500-307500 GCA_036924255.1 Apodemia mormo
CTAACCTAACCTAACCTAACCTAACCTAACCTAACCTAACCTAACCTAACCTAACCTAACCTAACCTAACCTAACCTAACCTAACCTAACCTAACCTAACCTAACCTAACCTAACCTAACCTAACCTAACCTAACCTAACCTAACCTAACCTAACCTAACCTAACCTAACCTAACCTAACCTAACCTAACCTAACCTAACCTAACCTAACCTAACCTAACCTAACCTAACCTAACCTAACCTAACCTAACCTAACCTAACCTAACCTAACCTAACCTAACCTAACCTAACCTAACCTAACCTAACCTAACCTAACCTAACCTAACCTAACCTAACCTAACCTAACCTAACCTAACCTAACCTAACCTAACCTAACCTAACCTAACCTAACCTAACCTAACCTAACCTAACCTAACCTAACCTAACCTAACCTAACCTAACCTAACCTAACCTAACCTAACCTAACCTAACCTAACCTAACCTAACCTAACCTAACCTAACCTAACCTAACCTAACCTAACCTAACCTAACCTAACCTAACCTAACCTAACCTAACCTAACCTAACCTAACCTAACCTAACCTAACCTAACCTAACCTAACCTAACCTAACCTAACCTAACCTAACCTAACCTAACCTAACCTAACCTAACCTAACCTAACCTAACCTAACCTAACCTAACCTAACCTAACCTAACCTAACCTAACCTAACCTAACCTAACCTAACCTAACCTAACCTAACCTAACCTAACCTAACCTAACCTAACCTAACCTAACCTAACCTAACCTAACCTAACCTAACCTAACCTAACCTAACCTAACCTAACCTAACCTAACCTAACCTAACCTAACCTAACCTAACCTAACCTAACCTAACCTAACCTAACCTAACCTAACCTAACCTAACCTAACCTAACCTAACCTAACCTAACCTAACCTAACCTAACCTAACCTAACCTAACCTAACCTAACCTAACCTAACCTAACCTAACCTAACCTAACCTAACCTAACCTAACCTAACCTAACCTAACCTAACCTAACCTAACCTAACCTAACCTAACCTAACCTAACCTAACCTAACCTTTTTTTTTTTTTTTTTTTTTTTTTTTTTTTTTTGTTCTCGCAGGGGAAATGCTCTTACGCACTGCCGGGCCGTGTGGACTGGCCCGAGTGTGGGACTCGTCGGACGGAACCGACCACTACCCACTAAAACCCCTGCGCCACCCCACTGTGCTGTGGTGGCGGGGAGGTGGGGACGCTTGCGCATTCTCCCACCTGCCCACCAGCACCTGCCGGCCTTGCCGGCATTCTTCGGGGCCGGGGCCGTTATGGCCCCAGCGGACGGCTAGAAAGCGCGCGACACCACGACGCCGCGCGCACCTCCTCGAGGCCTTTTGGGGCAGAGCCCCGGCCTCGATCACGGGGGACGGAGCAGGGCCTGGTAGGCCCGCCGCCGCACCCCCGTGCGTCTCCGGCGGATCGGGTCAGGGTTGGCCGCAGCCTCCCTTTCCCTCTCCGCCGTCTCCTTCTGCGACATCACGTCCTCGCAGAAGGAGAGGACGGCCGTCCACGACTCTTCGCTCTCGACCATTGCTTTTACAACGGTCGGGAGCGAGAGATCCACCCCGATGGCATCGCGAAGGACACTACGCTGCACTGCCCACGAAGGGCACCCCTCGAGGGTGTGCTGCGCCGTGTCCTCGCTGCCCGCACAATGGTGGCAATCGGTCGTCGGCTCACGTCGGGCGATTCGACACAGGTACTTTCCAAAGCATCCATGCCCGGAAAGCACCTGTGTGAGCCGGAACGTGAGCCGTCCGTGCCGCCTGTCCAGCCAGTTTTGGAGAACCGGCCGGACAGCCTCGACAGTCCGTCGGCCGGCCGTTGGATCGGCCAGCCGCTCCACCCATCTACGGACGGTGGACCGTCGAAGGTGGGACTTCCACCTTTCCGTCACCGTTGGCTGTTCGCCGCCGGACCGCAGCTCCTGGCGCCGCTCGTAGAGCCTTGCCAGTGCCGCGGCCTCCAGATCCCACGGCGGCGAACCTGCCAACACGCACGCCGCCTCCGTCGAGATGGTGCGATAGCCCCGAATGGCCCTGATCGCCATCACCCTCTGCGGTTGTCGCAGAAGGGCGATGGTGGCGCTTCGCAGCGCCGGAGCCCAGACAGGGGCTCCGTACAGGGCCATCGAGCGCACCACCCCGAGGTACAGGCGGCGGCAGGCCACACTCGGCCCCCCGAGATTCGGCAGCAGCCGCGAAAGAGCGGCGGCCGCCGCCATTAGACGGGGGACCAGGCGACGGAAATGCTCGCGGAAGTCCCAGCGGCAACCTAACCTAACCTAACCTAACCTAACCTAACCTAACCTAACCTAACCTAACCTAACCTAACCTAACCTAACCTAACCTAACCTTTTTTTTTTTTTTTTTGTTTTTTTTTTTTGTTTTTTTTTTTTTTGATTTCGCAGGAGAAATGCACTTACGCACTACCGGGCCACGCGACGCGGCCCGAGTGTGGGACTCGCCTAAAACCGGCTCTACCCACTAAAACTCCTGCGTCCGCTTCTCTGTGCCATAAGGTGGCGGGGGAGGTGGTAACTCCTTGCGGATTATTCCACCATCCCGCCGGCACTCGCCAGCCTTGCCAGCGTTCTTCCCGGCTGAGGGAGACCCCAGCATATACGCCTCAAATGCGCACGGTGTGCGGAAACACCGCGCGTTACTCCTCTAGGAAGCGGTCATGACATCGCTTCCATCTGCGCCACCCCTGATGGAGCTGGGGTGTGCGCTGTTTGCGTCGAGGCAGCTGCGGCCCTCCGTCGCTTGATGGACCTGGGCAGGGACCCTCTACAAGAGGGAGACCCAACTCTATGGCCCGCGGGTAGGCCTGCCGCCGAGCATACGGAGCAACAAGGGTCGCCGGAACAGTCGGCGACCTTGTGCCCCTTTTGACCGCAGCGGAAACACTCATCACTGCGGTCGATCTCCGAGGTGCATTGCACCGTTGTGTGTCCCACTATGAGGCATCGGTAGCAGCGCAAGCGCATAAAGGGTAATACCCGCACCCGCGCTACCACCCAGCCCACCAAGAGCTTCGAACTGGCGACCTTCTTCGCCGCAGCCACTGGACAACGAACGAACAAGGTGCCACTTCCCGATCGGGAGAATCGAAGACGCCCCGCCTTGATTGATTCGACGGGGCAGTTCCCACATTTGGCCACGGCCTCTGTCACCTCCGCCACGGTTATAGAATCGTCCAGCCCAGAAATGCGCATATCAGCGCATTTCTCGGGCCGGGCGATTTTTACAGTATCGGCCGGCAAGACCTCCCTTAGCTTCGCAGCCAGTTGGTCAGCTTTGCCGGCGCTTGTGGCCCCTGCAACTTCCAATATACGGGCACCTGTTGCCCCCTTCCTTAATTTTACGCCGGGGATACCCAACTCGGCAAGCGACACCTTGTCCCTCGCACGAGTTAGGATGGACGCATAGGTCGCGCCTTTATCTTCCGCACCGGGCTGCAGCGTCAAAACGACAGCCGCAGACCGGGGCGGGCGCAACCGTGGCTCCTTTTTCTTTGGTTTTTCCGCCTTCCTCGACTCACACACCTTCTGGGAAGGTGGAGGAGGTTCCTTCGTTTCTTTTGCAGACTTCGCTTTCGGCTTTGTCTGCTTTTTCCTCTGTTTCTTGTTCTTCTCCACCCGGGTCCACTTCTCTACAGGTGGGGCCTGAGCGGAGGTTGAGGGAGCCGATATAGACATTGGGGTCGCAGTGGGCTGGGCACTTTTGCCTTTGCCCTTGCCCTTACCTTTTGACGGCTTGGGCTTATGCGACCCCGCAACAACTTCAGCGGCCGTCTGTGTTATTGCAGTGTCCAAGACCGGTTCAGCCATTGGCACTGCTTCTACCTCTACACTGTCCTTTCTCAGCGGGGGCCTAAGTCTCTTTTCCGGTAGTAACCGGTCTGATACGGAGGCCATCTTGGCGTCCATCATGTTGCCCACTTGCAACATGATACGACCCAACATGGCCTCCTGGTCCTCTTCAGTGCGGCTCTCATTGGGTTCCGCTCTACGTTTATGTAGTTCTTCTCGGATTTGGGCTACTTCCGCGCGCAAAACTTTTATCTCTTTCTCCTGCCGATAGTTCGCCATGCGGAGCAGCTCCACCTCCTCTCCTTCGGTGCGCTCTTTTAATGCCGCGACCGCATCCTGTATCGCCCATGCCGCTTGCTTAAGGGCGCGCACCATTGTGCCCTTAAGATTTTTAGATTTTGTAGCTACGCTCATAATGACATCGCAACCTTTCTGAGCGTGCGCGGCTAGGTCTTCGGACGAGCGGTCTTCCCTCCGTGAGACTTCGAGTGTTTTGGCCATGGAGAGGATCTGCTCCTCGGCCAAAACCTCGACCTCCTCTTTCTTCGTCCTTAAAAGCGCCTCCTTGACCTGGCGTAGGCCCACGTAGGCACCCGTTGTGGGTGGGCGCCCCCGTCCCCTTTTCGCCGGGCCAGTGCGCTCTGCCTCCTCGCCGGCCGTGTCGTCCGAGTCCAGCCCGGATTCGTGATCACCCGGGCCGGGCCTCTTCCGTCTTAAACGACCGGTTATTTCGACAGTAGAACTGTCTGAATCCAGATCCTCGCCAAGGTCTTTGGCTGAGACACACGCCCCCGTGGCATGTGCCCCAGCCCCAAATTCAACATTGTCCAAAACGTGAGCAAAATCGGTGTCCAGTTCGGAGTCGCCAAAGTCGTCGGTGCGCAAGCCGGCGGAAAGCCGGCCCACGAAGCAGTTTTTGCCCCCCCCAGAGTACGTGGGGCTGCCGGCACCCGAAGGCGCCGGGAGGGATTCCCCGGCTGTGCCGGGACCCTCCTGGGTATTCCTTTTAAAACTGCCTGAACTTGCCATGTTTGTTGGTTTGTGGCCCATTCCGGGTGGGCCTACCCCCGTCTCGTCAGCGCTCGCCCGATAACCCTACGCCGCGGCACGCCGACCGCGGTTTCGGGGTGATTTTTTAAAGAGGTTTTCTTCCTCCCAGCCCCACAATGGGCTCCCGGAAACCGGGTTATTGGTGCCGCATCCAAACGCCGTTCTCATTAAGAGAACGGAAAGGAGCGGCGTAGTGGTCCAATTAGTTCCCCAAGGTGCTGGATTGCACCCCAGGTACTAAGCCCCCCCGCCACGACAAGGCTTGGAACCATGGGGGGGAACCTAACCTTTTTTTTTTTTTTTTTTTGTTCTCGCAGGAGAAATGCACTTACGCACTACCGGGCCACTGCACGCGGCCCGAGTGTGGGACTCGCCTAAAACCGGCTCTACCCACTAAAACTCCTGCGTCCGCTCCTCTGTGCCATATGATGGCGGGGGGGTGGGGCGCTTTCGCATTCTTCCACCGCCCCTCCGGCACTCGCCAGCCTTGCCGGCGTTCTACTCGGCTGGGGGTAAGACCCCAGCAAAACGTCGCTAATGCGCGCGGTGTGCGGAAACACCGCACGCGACTCCAGGAGGAAGCGGTCACTGCATCGCTTCCTCCTGCGCCACCCCGGATGGAGTTGGGGTGTGCGCTGCTTGCGCCGAGTTGGCCGCGGCCCTTCGCCGCTTGGCGCGCTTGGGCAGAGTCCCCTTGCAGGAGGGTGACCCAACCTTATGGCCCGCCGGAAGATCCGCCGCCGAGCACACAGAGCATTTCGGCTCGCCGGAGCAATCGGCGGCCTTATGCCCCTTTTGACCGCAGCGATAGCACTCGTCGCTGCGGTCGACTTCCGACGTGCACTGCACCGCTGTATGCCCGACCACCAGGCAGCGGTAGCAGCGCAGGCGCCTCGCGGGCAGCACCCGCACTTGCGCCGACACCCATCCGATAAGAAGCTTTGAGCTTTCTATTTTCTTCGCCGCAGCCACTGGGCAACGGACAAATATCGTCCCGCGGCCTGATTGGGAGAACCGCACTCGCCCCGCCTTTATAGCGTGAGCAGGGCAGCCCCCACATTTGGCCACGGCGTCTACAACCTCCTCGTGTGTGATAGAATCGTCGAGCCCGGAAATGCGCATCTCTGCGCACTTCTCGGGCCGGGCGATTCTAACTGTATCCGCCGGTAGGACCTCCAGCAGCTTAGTGGCCAGCTGGTCGGCCTTTTCAGCGCTCGCAGCGCCTGAAACTTCTAGAATTCGGGAGCCCGTGGCCCCCATCCTCATTTTTACGGCCGGGATGCCCAGCTCGGCGAGGGAGACCTTGTCTCTCGCACGAACCAGGACGGCCGCATATGTTGCGCCCTTATCCGCCGCACCGGGCTGCAGCGTCAGAACGACAGCCGCTGACCGGGGCGGGCGCAACTTTGTCTTCTTTTTCTTGTCGCCCTTCCTCGGATTTTGCTCTTTGGAGAGGGGAGGGGAAGCTTCCTTGACCTCCGTCGTGGCTTGCTTCTTATTCTTCCGGTTTTTCCTTCCCTTTTCCACCCGGTTCCACCCCTCGTTCCCAACCGGAGCTTCCTGGGCGGAAGTAGAAGGCGTCGGTTCAATCGCCGGGGCCACCGTTGGCTGGGCTTTCTGGCCCTTGCCCTTGCCCTTGCCTTTTGAGGGCTTAGGCTTCGGCGACCCCATGACGACCTCAGCGGCGGTCCGTCTCATTGCGCTGTCTGGTTCTACCACAGGCACCGCTTCTTGTGGGGCACCCTTGCCCTTTGTGGGCTTGGCTTTCCGCGACCCGGCAGTAATCTTCTCCGTGGCAGTGTCTGCGGCCGGAGTGGCGACAGACACCGTTTCAGCGTGTATGCTATCTCCTTTTAGTGCTGGCCGGAGGCGTTTTTCCGGCAGGAGCCGGTCCGAAACCGAGGCCATCTTAGCATCCATCATGTTGCCTACCTGCAACATGATGCGCCCAAGCATGGCCTCCTCCCGCTCTTCCGCGGATCTACTGCCTTCCGGCTCCTCCCTTCGCTTGCTCAGATCGGCACGGATTTGCGCCAGCTCTGCCCGCATCTCTTTTATTTGTTTTTCCTGCCGGTAGTTTGCAGCACGGAGCAGCTCTACCTCCTCAGTCTCCGTTCGTTCTTTTAGGGCCGCCACCGCGTCCTGGATGGCCCATGCCGCCTGTTTCAGCGAACGGACCATCGTGCCCTTCAAGTTTGTCGACTTTTGCGCAACGCTCATGATAAGGTCTACCCCCTTCTGGGCGTGCGCAGCCAGGTCTTCCGAAGAGTGGGCCTCCCCTCTTTTATGGGTCTCCAGAGCTTTGGCCAGGCTCAGGACTTGTTCCTCGGCCAATAACCCTACTTCCTCCTTCTTGGCCTTTAAAAGGGCCTCTTTTGCTTGGCGTAGGCCAACGTAGGCACCCGTTGTTGGCGGGCGCCCTCTTGTCCTTTTCGCCGGTCCATCCTCGCCAGCGGTGTCGTCAGAGTCTATCCCAGACTGACTGTCGCCCGAAACAGGCCTCTTCCGCCACTGCCGGCTGTTCCTCGTCCTTGACGAAACAGTCTGAGAACTGTCCGTATCCAAATCCTCGCCAGGGTCGTTTGTTGAGACGCGCACCCCCGTGGCGCGCGCCCCAACCTCCTTCTCACCACTGCCAAAATCGCGTGCTAAATCAGTATCCGGTGTCAGAATGCCATAGTCGTCGGTGCGCGAGCCGGCAGGTTGCCGGCCCACGAAGCAGCTTGTGCCCCCCCCAGAGTACATGGGGCTGCCGGTACCCGAAGGCACCGGGAGGGATTCCCCGGCATTGCCGGGACCCTCCTGGGTAGTCCTTTTCAAACTGCGACCTGTCATTTTTGGTTTTTTGTGGCCCATTCCGGGTGGGCCTACCCCCGTCTCGTCAGCGCTCGCCCGATAACCCTACGCCGCGGCACGCCAACCGCGGTTTCGGGGTGATTTTTTAAAGAGGTTTTCTTCCTCCCAGCCCCACAATGGGCTCCCGGAAACCGGGTTATGAGTGCCGCATCCAAACGCCGTTCTCATGAAGAGAACGGAAAGGAGCGGCTGGTGGTCCAATTGGCTTCCCCAGGGTGCTGGATTGCACCCCAGGTACTGAGCCCCCCCGCCACGACAAGGCTTGGAACCATGGGGGGGGGGGGAACCTTTTTTTTTTTTTTTTTTTTTTTTTTTTTTTTTTTTTTTTTTTTTTTTTTTTTTTTTGTTCTCGCAGGGGAAATGCTCTTACGCACTGCCGGGCCGTGTGGACTGGCCCGAGTGTGGGACTCGTCGGATGGAACCGACCACTACCCACTAAAACCCCTGCGCCACCCCACTGTGCTGTGGTGGCGGGGAGGCGGGGACGCTTGCGCATTCTCCCACCGGCCCGCCAGCACCTGCCGGCCTTGCCGGCATTCTTCGGGGCCGGGGCCGTTATGGCCCCAGCGGACGGCTAGAAAGCGCGCGACACCACGACGCCGCGCGCACCTCCTCGAGGCCTTTTGGGGCAGAGCCCCGGCCTCGATCACGGGGGACGGAGCAGGGCCTGGTAGGCCCGCCGCCGCACCCCCGTGCGTCTCCGGCGGATCGGGTCAGGGTTGGCCGCAGCCTCCCTTTCCCTCTCCGCCGTCTCCTTCTGCGACATCACTTCCTCGCAGAAGGAGAGGACGGCCGTCCACGACTCTTCGCTCTCGACCATTGTTTTAACAACGGTCGGGAGCGAGAGATCCACCCCGATGGCATCGCGCAGGACACTACGCTGCACTGCCCACGAAGGGCACCCCTCGAGGGTGTGCTGCGCCGTGTCCTCGCTGCCCGCACAATGGTGGCAATCGGTCGTCGGCTCACGCTGGGCGATTCGACACAGGTACTTTCCAAAGCATCCATGCCCGGAAAGCACCTGTGTGAGCCGGAACGTGAGCCGCCCGTGCCGCCTGTCCAGCCAGTTTTGGAGAACCGGCCGGACAGCCTCGACAGTCCGTCGGCCGGCCGTTGGATCGGCCAGCCGCTCCGCCCATCTACGGACGGTGGACCGTCGAAGGTGGGACTTCCACCTTTCCGTCGCCGTTGGCTGTTCGCCGCCGGACCGCAGCTCCTGGCGCCGCTCGTAGAGCCTTGCCAGTGCCGCGGCCTCCAGATCCCACGGCGGCGAACCTGCCAACACGCACGCCGCCTCCGTCGAGATGGTGCGATAGCCCCGAATGGCCCTGATCGCCATCACCCTTTGCGGTTGTCGCAAGAGGGCGATGGTGGCGCTTCGCAGCGCCGGAGCCCAGACAGGGGCTCCGTACAGGGCCATCGAGCGCACCACCCCGAGGTACAGGCGGCGGCAGGCCACACTCGGCCCCCCGAGATTCGGCAGCAGCCGCGAGAGAGCGGCGGCCGCCGCCATGAGACGGGGGACCAGGCGACGGAAATGCTCGCGGAAGTCCCAGCGGCTATCGAGGACGAGTCCGAGGTACTTCATATCGGACCCGACCTCGATTCGGACACCGCTAACCACGATGTGGGCCCCCGGAGGTGGCGCAGCCCTCGGCCTGTGGAAACACAAGGCCTCGGACTTTTCGAGCGCCACCTCGAGGCCCAGAGCGCGGATTCGCGCGACGACCGACGCCACGCCTGCCGTTGCCAGGCGGGCGGCCTCACGGTAGTTTGCCCCGCGGGCCGTGACCAGGGTGTCGTCCGCATAACACGTCACCCTGACGCCCGCGGGGAGAACGCCCCGCAGCACCCAATCGTATCCGATGTTCCACAGGAGGGGGCCCAATACCGACCCCTGTGGAACACCGCACACCATCTCCCGAGTCTCCAGTCCGCCCGACCGCCCCTGATATTGGACGTACCTTTGACTGAGGTAGTCCCCGATCAGGCGACGGAGGTAGAGAGGCACTTTGTGGTGTTTGAGTGCCTCTCTGATGCAGCTCCACGGCATGGTGTTGAAAGCGTTCGCTATGTCAAGCGAAACCGCCAACAACACCCCACCGCGGGCGACAACCTCCTCCGAGTCGGCCTTGACGCGATTGATCGCGTCGATCGTCGAAAGGCCGGCCCGGAACCCAAACTGGGCGTTCGCCAAATCGGGACCTACCTCAGTCATATGCTTGACGAGGCGTGCAGCCATTATTCTCTCGAATAGCTTACACACCTCGTCGAGCAACACGATGGGGCGGTAGGCGGAGGGAGACTCTGCGGGGCGTCCGTCCTTCCGCAACAGGACCAAACTACCCACCTTCCACACTCTGGGGAACCGTCCCGACTCCAGGCAGCCATTGAAGAGCCGCCGGAGCCGGTCCCCTAGGACGTCGAGGGCCAAGACCAAGACGCGACCGTGTACTCCATCTGGCCCGGGCGCTGTGTTTTTCGCCCGGAGCTTGTCCACGGCCGCGTCGAACTCCTCACTCGTGAGCTCAGCGACCCCGCTATCTTCCTCCTCACCACCGGCGCCACCTCTACGCGGCGCCATAGCGGGGGGGACGTGTTCCGCCCGATGTGGAAACAGGGCGGACACGACGTCCCTCACGAAGTGGTGGTCGAGACTCTGGGTCAGCGGAGGCGCCCAGGGGCGTAGTTTGCCCCTGACGGACTTATACGGGCGCCCCCACGGATCATTGTCCAGAGTCCCGAGCAGCTCCTCGCGCGCTTGGGTCTTGGCCCTGCTGATGGCGAGCTGTAGGGTCTTTTTCTTCGTCCTGTAGACCTCATACAGCTCGCGCTCCGTCGTCTCGTCGCGGTGCCGTCTTCTACGGCACCTGGTGTACATACGCCTGGCCGCCACGCTCTCCACGCGGAGCGCGGCGATGTGGTCAGACCACCAGTACACCTGGCGACGAGAGGGGGGCGGCTTGGCCCGGGGCATTGACGCGTCGCACACTTGCGTCAACGCCCGCCGGAACCATTCCGCCTCCTCATCTACCCTCACAGGCCCGGCGGGTTGCGGTTGCCAGGCCTGGACGACGGAGGCCTCCAGCAGAGCGTCTCTGTCGAGACGCCCCAACGTCCACCTAGGGAGTGGCGGGACTCTACCTCTCGCGGGGCTCATGCCCGGGGTCGCCGACGAGGCGGAGACGTCGAATCGGACGTATAGGTGGTCCGACAGCGTCTCCACCCCATCGAGGACTCTCCAATCCCGGACACGGCGTGCTACAGCAGGGCTAGCGAACGAAACGTCCACTATCGAACCGCCCTGCTGTCTCACGCAAGTGAAGGTCGACCCCCTATTTAGGATGCAGAGGCCGACCAACACTGCCCACTCTTCCAGCGCGCTGCCTCGCGAGTCGGTGACGGGGGACCCCCATGCCGAGGATTTGGCATTGAAGTCCCCCATCACGATCACAGGGCGAGGATCGGCCCGTCTGACGAGAGCCTCAACCTCGCCCAAGAACGACTCGAATTCGGCGAAGCAGCGGCTGGGCGAAAAGTAGCACCCCACCACTACGGTTCCCTCACACTCGACGGCGACGAAGCCCCGGCCACGACCAAATACACCAGAGACCGGGGCTACGACCGAAGAAACTATGGCCACCAAGCCGTCGATGTCCCCAAACCAATTTGTTCGAGGGGGGACAAAGTACGGCTCAGCAGCGACAGCGACGTCGATATTCCACTCTGCTAGGGACTGCATGAAGAGATCCTGTGCCCCAGCAGAGTGGTTTAAATTTCCCTGAAGGAAGCGATGGTTGTGGCCCGCTAGGGCCATTATTTAGTTTCCATCGCTTCCCCCACTACCACCCCTGAAGAAGAAGGGGCGGGTGCTGCCGGTGCCGTAGAGGCCGCGGCTGTGACTTCTTTGCCTTTTCGGGGCTTGGGCAGGGTCCCCTTGCAGGAGGGAGCCCCAGCCCTGTGGTTCGCAGGGCGACCCGCTGCCGAGCATACAGAGCATCGCGGGTCGCCTGAACAGGCGGCGGCCTTATGCCCCATCTGACCGCAGCGGAAGCACTCGCCGCTGCGGTCGATCTCAGAGGTGCACTGCACTCCGGTGTGCCCAATAACGAGGCACCGGAAGCAGCGCATTCTCCTGGTGGGTAGCACCCGCACCTGCGCGGAAACCCAGCCCACCAGGAACCTGGAGCTGGCCACTCTTTTGGCCGCAGCCACCGGGCAGCGGACGAATATCGTACCGGTGCCCGATGGGGCGAAACGCACCTGCCCCGCTTTGATTGATGAGGCGGGGCAGCCTCCGCACTTGGCCACGGCTTCTACCACCTCCTCTGTGGTGACGGAATCGTCAAGCCCAGAAATGCGCATCTCCGCGCACTTCTCGGGCCTGGCGATCCTTACACTTTCAGCTGGCAGCACCTGTCTCAACTTCTGCGCCAGCTGGTCCGCCTTTTCTCCACTCGTGGCCCCAGGTACCTCGAGAATTCGAGCGCCCGTTGCTCCTTTCCTCACCCTGAGCGACGGAATACCTAGGTCAGCGATGGAAATTTTGTCCTTCGCCGACGCTAAGATCGTCGCGTAGGTCGCGCCTTTTTCTTCAGCACCAGGCTGTAGGGTGAGAACTACGGCTGCTGAGCGTGGCGGGCGTAACTTAGGCTCAGCTTTCCCACTCTTCTCACCCTTCTTTGCTTCTTGGGGCTTCGAAGGAGCAGAGGGCGCTTTCTTCTTTTTTGGAGCCCTCTTCTTCTTCTTCTTCCGCTTCTTCTTCTTCTCCACTTGAGTCCACCCCTCCTCATCTGGGGTGTCTCGAGTGGAAGAAGTAGTTGGCGCCGGTGTCATCACCGGGGTCGCAGAGGACTGGGCACTTTGACCCTTGCCTTTACCTTTGCCCTTTTTTGTGGGCAAGGGCTTTTGCGACCCGGCGGCAACTTGCGCAGCCGTTCTCTTCGTAGTGGTGTCCAAAGCCGGTTTGGCCGCGGACACCGCCTCCACCATTTTCGAATCTGCCCGTAGCGGGGGCCGAATTCGCTTCTCCGGCAGGAGCCGGTCCGACACGGAGGCCATCTTAGCGTCCATCATGTTGCCCACCTGCAACATGATGCGCCCAAGCATGGCCTCTTCCTTCTCCTCAACGGATCGGCTCACTTCCGGATCAGCTCTTCTTCTACCCATATCAGAGCGGATCTGAGCCATTTCCGCGCGCATTTCGGCCAGCTCTTTTTCCTGGCGAGCGTTTGCGACGCGGAGCAGTTCGACCTCCTCACCCATCGTCCGGCTCTTCAGGGCCGCCACCGCCTCCGAAATGGCTTCTGCAGCCTGTTTAAGGGCGCGCACCATTGTGCCCTTAAGCTGGCCCGATTTTTTGGCTACACCCAAGATGAGATCAACACCTGCTTGGGCGTTGGCGGCCAGTTCTTCCGCGGAGCGGTCGTCTCCTCCAGTTTTTTCCAGGGTTTTGGCCATGGAGAGGATTTGTTCCTCAGCCAAAACCCCGACTTCTTCTTTTTTCGTTTTTAAGAAGGCCTCCTTTGCCTTCCGTAAACCCACGTACGCACCCGTGGTTGGCGGGCGCCCTCTTCCACGTTTCGCTGCCGCAGATCTACTAAACGTCTCCTCGCCAGCCGTGTCATCGGAGTCCATCCCAGATTCGCTGTCACCCGGGACGGGTCTCTTGCGCCACAGCCGGCCGCTTCTCAGTCCTGACGAACCAGAGGCGACCGTCACCAAAGTGCCAGTCGAGCCATCTGAGTCCGAAAGAGCTAACTCCTCCGTTGCGTTCTGGACTTCCACACTAGACTGGTAGCCCACTTCCTCCTCGGATTGGCCTTCACGGCCCACCTTCTCGTCGTTTTGGCCTTCGCGGCCCTCCACCAAAGCGTCAAAAGTTTTATTAGTTTCCATATTTGTTCCCACGAGTACAAACAGGATTAAACGCTGCCTAAAAGGCGCCTACAATTATCGCGCCCCGGGGGTCGGCCGGTACCCGGGCGGGTCCACACTAGCGACTGATAAACCCGTCAGCCATACATCCCGACTTGAGCCGGTCTGCAAACCTCCTCGCGGTGCGTCTCCGCTTGAGGTTCGGGGAATTTTTTATAGAGGTTATCTTCCTCGCGGCCCGGCCAATTAAGGCAAGGCCCTCGGGTCCAGGATCATTGGCCGATAGACGTGATCACCGACACCTCCTCTGGACTTACGATGTCACGAGCAGGCCGACAGGGCTAGTGCCAGCGATTGCCCGCGCTTACTCCAAATCCACTGCGCCTTCTGAGAACAGAGGGACACGTGGAGGAGAGTTTGGTCCAATTAGCTTCCCCAAGGTGCTGGCTTGCACCCCAGGTACTAGAGCCCCCCCGCCACGACAAGGCTTGGAACCATGGGGGGGGGGGGGGGGAACCTAACCTAACCTAACCTAACCTAACCTAACCTAACCTAACCTAACCTAACCTAACCTAACCTAACCTAACCTAACCTTTTTTTTTTTTTTTTTTTTTTTTTTTTTTTTTTTTTTTTTGTTCTCGCAGGAGAAATGCTTCTTACGCACTACCGGGCCACGCGACGCGGCCCGAGTGTGGGACTCGCCGGGCAGAACCGACCACTACCCACTAAAACTCCTGCGTCCGCTCCAGTGTGCCGTGGTGGCGGGGAGGTGGTAACTCTTGCGGATTATTCCACCATCCCGCCGACACTCGCCAGCCTTGCCGGCAACCATTCACAGCTGGGTGTGCGACCCAGCAATCGACTCAAATGCGCGCGGTGTGCGGAGTCACCGCGCGCGGCTCCAGATGGCCTTTGGGCGGAGCCCCGACCATGTTCACTACAGCGGGAATCACTGGACGAGATCCCTGGCTGAGTGACTTGGTTCTTCTGGAGGAAGCGGTCACTCCATCGCTTCCTCCTGCGCTACCCCTGATGGACCTGGGGTAGGCGCTGCTCGTGCCGATGCGGCTTTGGCTTTCTTGCGCCTTTTGGCCTTGGGCAGGGCCCCCCTGCAACAGGGAGACCCGACCCTATGGCCAGCCGGAAGGCCTGCCGCTGTACAGACAGAGCAGCAAGGGTCACCTGAACAATCGGCGGCCTTGTGCCCTTTTTGACCACAGCGATAACATTCATCGCTGCGGTCAACCTCCGATGTGCACTGAACCGCTGTATGTCCGACTAGCAGACAGCGGTAACAGTGCAGGCGTTTGGTGGGCAGCACCCGCACCTGAGCGGATATCCAGCCCACCAGGAGCTTCGAACTTGTCACCTTTTTGGCCGCGGCCACAGGGCAACGGACAAATATTGTTCCGAGGCCTGCTGGGGAGAAACGAATGCGCCCCGCCTTGATGGAATCGGCAGGGCAGCCCCCAGATTTGGCCACGGCGTTCACCACCTCCTCTACGGTTATTGAATCGTCGAGCCCGGAGATACGCATCTCTGCGCATCTCTCGGGTCTCGCGATTCTCACTGTGTCCGCCGGTAAGACTTCGCGCAGCCTGGCGGCCAGCTGATCTGCCTTATCGCCACTTGTAGCGCCAGGGACCTCCAAAATTCGGGAACCTGTGGCTCCCATCCTCAATCTAAGGGCCGGAATGCCTAACTCTTCGAGGGACACGTGGTCCCTAGCGCGAGTCAAGACGGCCGCATAGGTCGCGCCTTTATCGGTCGCTCCGGGCTGCAGCGTCAGAACGACAGCCGCAGTCCGGGGCGGGCGCAACCGGGGTTTCTTCTTTTTTCGGGGGCTTTTCTCCCCCTTTCTTGGCTCCTGCGTCCTCGGGGTAGGAGGAGGGGGCTCCATCGTCTTCTTTGCAGCCTTGGTTTCCCTTTTACTTGGCTTTTTCCTCTTTTTCTTCTCCACCCGGGTCCACCCTTCACCTTCTGGGGCCCGAGCGAGAGTTGAAGCCGCCGGTTCGATCACTGGGGCCGCCATGGGCTGGGCACTTTGTCCTTTGCCCTTGCCCTTGCCCTTAGTTGGCTTGAGCACTGGCGAACCCGCAACGACATCGGCAATAGTCTGCGCCATCGTGGTGTCCCCGACCGGCTCCGGTACGGACACCGCTTCTTTTTCTTTTGACTCGCCTCTAAGCGGAGGCCGAAGGCGCCTCTCTGGCAGTAGCCGATCGGCCACTGAGGCCATCTTGGCGTCCATCATGTTACCCACCTGTAACATGATGCGACCCAACATGGCCTCCTCCTTGTCCTCCGTGGGTCGGGCTGCCTCAGGTTCAGCCCTAGTCCTTTCCCTAGTCTTTTCCAGCTCAGCACGGATCTGTGCCAGCTCCGCGCGCAGCTCCGCCAGCTCCTTCCCCTGGCGGTAGTTGGCTGAGCGGAGCAGCTCCAGCTCTTCTCCTTCCGTGCGGCTTTTAAGGCCTGTGACCGCATCCTCGATTGCCCACGCTGCTTGTTTAAGGGCACGTATCATTGTGCCCTTGAGGTTTTTAGATTTTTGGGCAACGCTCAGAATGAGGTCAACCCCAGACTGAGCGTGCGAAGCCAGCTCTTCGGAGGAGCGGTCCACCCCCCTGTAATTATTTTTGCGTTCTTCCAGGGTTTTGGCCATGGCGAGTATTTGCTCCTCAGCCAAAACCCCGACTTCCTCCTTCTTAGTCTTCAAGAGCGCCTCTTTGGCCTGACGTAGGCCGACGTAGGCACCCGTTGTTGGCGGGCGCCCCCGCGTCCTTTTCACCGGACCAGAACGCTGTATCTCCTCGCCGGCCGTGTCGTCAGAGTCCAGCCCAGATTCTTGATCACCCGGGCCGGGCCTCTTTCGTCTTAGCCGGCCTGTAGTCTCGACAGTTGAATTGTCGGAGTCCAAATTATCGCCAAAGTCTTTGGCTGGGGCGCGTACCCCCGTGGTATGCGCCCCAGCCCCAGGTTCAACATTGCCCAAATCGTGAGCAAAATCCGTGTCCAAATCAGAATCGCCGTAGTCGTCGTGGCGCGAACCGGCGGAATGCCGATCCGCGAAGCAGTTTTTGCCCCCCCCAGAGTACGTGGGGCTGCCGGCACCCGAAGGCGCCGGGAGGGATTCCCCGGCTTCGCCGGGACCCTCCTGGGTATACCTTTTAAAACTGCCTGTACGCTTCATGTTGGTTTTGTGGCCCATTCCGGGTGGGCCTACCCCCGTCTCGTCAGCGCTCGCCCGATAACCCTACGCCGCGGCACGCCGACCGCGGTTTCGGGGTGATTTTTTAAAGAGGTTTTCTTCCTCCCAGCCCCACAATGGGCTCCCGGAAACCGGGTATAATTGCCGCATCCAAACGCCGTTCTCATTAAGAGAACGGAAAGGAGCGGCTGGTGGCCCAATTAGCTTCTCCAGGGTGCTGGATTGCACCCCAGGTACTGAGCCCCCCCGCCACGACAAGGCTTGGGACCATGGGGGGGAACCTAACCTTTTTTTTTTTTTTTTTTTTTTTTTTTTTGTTGACGAAGGGGAAATCCATTATGGATACCCCGCCGTTCTTGAGGGGATAGAAGAACGACGAGGTTATGTTGGACTTTCACCAACTAAAACCCCTCCGGTAGCCGTCTACCGTGCATTAGGGTGACCACGGGGTCTCAATGAACACGTACCGCGGCCACCCTGCACGTCGCCCCCTCGGGCCCCTCCAGAAGATTACCTCCTTCCAGTACGGTAGCGTGGGGCTACGCCACGCCGCCGTCCGTCCCGGGGTTGACACCGAGGTGACTTCCCCCTAGCCGTCACCTCCCAACCCCCACTTCCCCTTTTAGTCGCCTTTTACGACAGGCAGGGGATACCGTAGCCCTATTCGTACCCGGGCCGGGCCTCTTTCGTCTTAGCCGGCCTGTAGTCTCGACAGTTGAATTGTCGGAGTCCAAATTATCGCCAAAGTCTTTGGCTGGGGCGCGTACCCCCGTGGTATGCGCCCCAGCCCCAGGTTCAACATTGCCCAAATCGTGAGCAAAATCCGTGTTCAAATCAGAATCGCCGTAGTCGTCGTGGCGCGAACCGGCGGAATGCCGATCCGCGAAGCAGTTTTTGCCCCCCCCAGAGTACGTGGGGCTGCCGGCACCCGAAGGCGCCGGGAGGGATTCCCCGGCTTCGCCGGGACCCTCCTGGGTATACCTTTTAAAACTGCCTGTACGCTTCATGTTGGTTTTGTGGCCCATTCCGGGTGGGCCTACCCCCGTCTCGTCAGCGCTCGCCCGATAACCCTACGCCGCGGCACGCCGACCGCGGTTTCGGGGTGATTTTTTAAAGAGGTTTTCTTCCTCCCAGCCCCACAATGGGCTCCCGGAAACCGGGTATAATTGCCGCATCCAAACGCCGTTCTCATTAAGAGAACGGAAAGGAGCGGCTGGTGGCCCAATTAGCTTCTCCAGGGTGCTGCATTGCACCCCAGGTACTGAGCCCCCCCGCCACGACAAGGCTTGGGACCATGGGGGGGAACCTAACCTTTTTTTTTTTTTTTTTTTTTTTTTTTTTTTTGTTGACGAAGGGGAAATCCATTATGGATACCCCGCCGTTCTTGAGGGGATAGAAGAACGACGAGGTTATGTTGGACTTTCACCAACTAAAACCCCTCCGGTAGCCGTCTACCGTGCATTAGGGTGACCACGGGGTCTCAATGAACACGTACCGCGGCCACCCTGCACGTCGCCCCCTCGGGCCCCTCCAGAAGATTACCTCCTTCCAGTACGGTAGCGTGGGGCTACGCCACGCCGCCGTCCGTCCCGGGGTTGACACCGAGGTGACTTCCCCCTAGCCGTCACCTCCCAACCCCCACTTCCCCTTTTAGTCGCCTTTTACGACAGGCAGGGGATACCGTAGCCCTATTCGTCGCCCGGAACTACAGGGCCAGGTGCGGGCCCTAACTACGGGGTCCACGCCTTCTTCTCCGGGAAGGGTCAGTTCTTTCCCGATCCCTTTCCGCGTTCTCTTTCTGGAGCAGAACGCTCTCGCAGAAAGAGACCATAGCTTTCCATGCCCTTACGTCGTGCAACATGGCTCTTACGACGGTAGGAAGGGCTAGATCATTGCCTAGGTGAGCCACTAGGGCAGTCCTTTCGTTTGTCCAGGCTGGGCACTCTTCGAGAGTGTGCTGAGCGTCATCCCTTTCACAGCTGCAATGGTGACACTTTGGGGTTGCTTCTCGTCCTATCCTATTTAGGTAGACGCCAAAGCATCCGTGGCCGGTCAGCATTTGTGTCAGCCTATATGTTACTGCCCATCTTCTGTTAAGCCAAGGCATGAAGTTGGGCAGTATCGCACCTGGAGCACGTTGGCGGGCGGCGTTCGTGTTTTCGAGACGCGCCCGCCATTGTGTTAATGCCCGTTGGAGCATTCTGTCCCTCAGTCTTTCCCTGCCTGAGGTTTCGTCGTTATTGCGTAAACACCGATATAAATCGGCGTTTACGCCCGCCAATATATCGAGAGGTGGTACTCGTGCTATCAGTAATGCCGCCTCGTGGGATATGGTACGATATCCGCGGGCAATTCGGATCGCCATCTTGCGTTGGAACCCGTTAAGAAGGGCTCTACTGGATCGGTCCTTTAAAAGGCTATTTGACCAGACCGGCGACCCATAAAGTGCCATCGATCTGATAACCCCTCCATAGAGTCGCCGGACGGTCTCGTTCGGTCCACCCAGATTGGGCAATAGGCGGTGTAGCGCGCCCATTATCTTCTCAAGGCGGGGGACTAAGCGGTTGAAATGCTCCTTGAACTCCCACCTACTGTCCAAAACCAGGCCAAGGTACTTCATGTACCTGCCTACGGGGATTTGGACGTTATCCACGTGGATGGATGCGCTTGGTGGTTCCCGTCTCCGAGGGAGGTTGTGGAGCCAGATAGCTTCCGTTTTTTGGGGAGCTATTTTTAGGCCAAGCCCATGTATTCTCCTCGTTACGTATGCGATCCCCAATTCTGCAATCCGGACTGTTTCGTCGAAGTCGTTCCCGGTCGCGGTTATAAGTGTGTCGTCTGCATAGCAGACGACCTGCACGCCAGCTGGAAGTTCCGTCCGCAAAACCGCGTCGTATGCCAGATTCCATAGAGGGGGGCCCAGTACGGAGCCTTGAGGGACCCCGCAAAGTACCTCCCTCTCACATAATTCCTTGTTCTGGCCGCTCCATTGGATTACCCTGTTGGTAAGGTAATCCTCTATCACGTTCCGAAGATATACGGGAACCCTATGGTAGATAAGCGCCTGGTGAATGGCCTGAAACGGCAAGGAGTTAAAGGCATTCACAATGTCCAGGCTTATCGCCAGAACCACTTTGCCCTGACTCGTGGCCTCGTCAGATATTGCGCGGACACGGAGGATTGCATCTATTGTGGAGCGACCCTTCCGGAATCCAAACTGCGCATCTGAGAGGTCTGGACCGATCTCGGAGAGGTGTTTTGCGAGTCTGCTTGCAACCACCCTTTCTAGCAATTTGCCCGCTTCATCTAGCAGACATATTGGCCGGTATGCAGATGGATTGTCCGCGGCCCTGCCCTCTTTCTTTATAAGGACCATCCTTCCAATTTTCCAAGGGGCCGGGAACCGACCCTGGCGTAGGCAATTGGTAAAGAGCTGCCTCAGCTGATTCCCTAACACAGAGAGGGCCAAGCCCAGTGCCCGACCGGGGACACCATCCGGCCCTGGGGCCGTTTTCTTTGAAAGCAGATGATGTACGGCCTGTCCAAATTCCTCTTCTGTAACCGTCCAATCGTTGTTCCATTGAAAGGACACATTCCGGTTCGTGTGAGCGTGCTCTGCAGGCCTCGGGAAAAGGTTCCCCATAACGGCGTCCAGAAACTCCGGATCCATCGATTCCGTCAATGGAGGGACCCACGGTCTGAGCTTTCCGAGAACTATCTTGTACGGACGCCCCCATGGGTCGCTATTGAGTTGGTCGACAAGTTCTGCCCAGGAACGTGACTTGGCATTGGCGATGGCCACCTGGAGTAATTTAGTAGCCCTCCTGTAGGACTCGTAGGCGTTCGTGATCTCGTCGGCCGTGGAACGTCGCCGCCTTCGCGTCCTGGTATATACACGCCGGGCACGTAGACATGTCTTCCGTATTTGGGCTATCTCGTCCGTCCACCAGTAAGCTGATCTTCGCTTGATTGGTTTGGAGCGGGGCATCGCTATATTACAGATGTCAGTCATGACAGACTGAAAGCGAGCTGCTTCACCCGTTACATCGGAAGACACTTCCCTCCTCGTCTGAGGCCAGTCAGCCACGTTTGCCGCGGCAATTAGCTTGTCTCGGTCGAGTCGTTTGAGAGACCAGCGTATCGGTTGATTACGCGGCCTATGAACCATAGGCAGTCGGCCGACATCGATAATGATGTGCCGGTGGTCAGACAGAGTGACCAAGTCTTCAGCCACCCTCCAACCCGATACAAGTCGGACAGCGGCAGGTGTTGCCCACGAAAGATCAACTACCGACTCCCCCTGCCATCGTACGCACGTGCTCTCCGTGCCACGATTCAAGAGCCGGAGGTCTGCACTGGCAGCCCACTCTTGCAGGGTTTCCCCTCTGACGCTGTCTCGCGCATTCCCCCAAGCCCTCGAGTGGGCGTTAAAGTCGCCCAGTACGAGTACTGGGCGAGGATGACACGCGCGGATGTAGTTCGTAAGGCCGTCCAGATATGTCTCGAAGGCGTTCAGAGAACAGTTCGGCGAGATGTAGCAGCCAATGATCACCATGTTTCTACATGTCACCGCCACAAATCCCGGGCCGCTCGTCATAAAGGCGCAGGGAGGGTCTTCTGCGTCGCCACTCCAGTAGATGGCAACTGAGCCTCCTACATCCCCGAACCACCGAGGGTTATTCGGGATAGCATGGGGCTCCGCTATTACCGATATGGCAATCCTCAGCTCTGCCGCGGTTTGCAGCAGCAGGTCTTGGGCTCCGCGGCAGTGGTTGAGGTTGCCTTGGAGGATTCTTATTGATCGATCGAATTTTGAATCTCCATGGCGACCTCAGGACTTTGTTTGTCCGGGCGTGGATTTGGGACGCTCTCCCTTACATTTGAAGCAGAGCCCTGCTGCGTTCTGCTTCTTTTGGTTTTTGGCGGGGTGCAGTTTTTGCTCCCCAGCCTATGGTCTGCTGGTATCCCCAAGTCGGAGCAGACAGGACATGTGAAGGTCGTCCCTGGGCAAGCGCGGGCAGTGTGTCCGAGCTGACCACAAGCGTAGCATCTGCCACTCCTGTCCTCGTCGTTTGGGCACTGCGCCTTAACATGTCCCATTCTCAGGCATTTGAAGCATTGCAAGGGACGTGCTTTGAGCATCCTCACCCGCGCTGAATGCCAGCCTCCGATGGTGATCCTTCCTGATGCTTCCGTTGCGATCTTTCGTACCGCTGTTATGGGGCACTTCACCCAGGCCGTGCCTAGTCTGCGATAAGGTTGCCTGATTTCTCCAACTTTGACGTCGGTTACAGAGCATCCTCCTGCAGTGGCGATAGCCGCCGCGACATCTTCTGGGGTGATGGACTCATCGAGATCCATCACACGCATCTCTCCGGTCTTAGTCGGGCGTGCGATGCGCACATCTGCGAAGTCACTGAGGGCTGCACGCATTGCTTCCGCCAGCTTGGTAGCGTTAGATTCCGCGTCTGCGCCTGGGACCTCTATTACGATGCCTCCAGTCGCAGCGCGTTTTTGTCTAATGTTGGTGATACCAATTTCCGCAAGTTTCACCCTTTGCTTTGCGGCAGCCATTACCGCTGAGTAGGTAGAGTTTGAACCTGCGGGAACCGTCACCGTTACGGCAGCCGTCTTCGGTGCACGTGGTGGTTTGGGACTTCCCTTGCTCTTTAGTGTCGTCCTAGCGTTTCCGGGTTGAGCCGGTTTTTTCTGTTGCCTAGCAACCTGGGACCAGGCTGGGGGGGGAACCTAACCTAACCTAACCTTTTTTTTTTTTTTTTTTTTTTTTTTTTTTTTTTTTTTTTTCGCAGGAGAAATGCTCTTACGCACTACCGGGCCACTCGACGCGGCCCGAGTGTGGGACTCGCCTAAAACCGGCTCTACCCACTAAAACTCCTGCGTCCGCTCCTCTGTGCCATGGTGGCAGGGGAGGTGGTAAACTCCTTGCGGATTATTCCACCATCCCGCCGGCACTCGCCAGCCTATCCGGCGTCTTCTCGACTGGGGGAGACCCCAGCAAATACGTCTCAAATGCGCGCGGTGTGCGGAAGCACCGCGCGCTACTCCGGGAGGAAGCGGTTACTGCATCGCTTCTTCTGGCGCCACCCCGGATGGAGATGGGGTGTGCGCTGCTTGCGCCGAGGTGGCCGCGGCTCCTCGCCGCTTGGCGCGCTTGGGCAGGGTCCCCTTGCAGGAGGGAGCCCCTACCTTATGACCCGCCGGAAGACCCGCAGCCGAGCAAACGGAGCAACAAGGGTCGCCAGAACAGTCGGCGGCCTTGTGCCCCTTTTGACCGCAGCGGAAACACTCATCGCTGCGGTCAACCTCCGACGCGCACTGCACTCCGGTGTGCCCAACTACAAGACACCGGAAGCAGCGCAGAGGCCTGGTGGGCAGTACCCGCACTTGCGCGGACACCCAACCCACCAATAGCCTCGAGCTCGCCACCCTTTTCGCTGCTGCCACCGGGCAGCGGACAAATATTGTGCCGCAGCCCAAGCGAGAGAAGCGAAGCCGCCCCGCCTTGATGGTATCGGCAGGGCAGCCTCCACATTGGGCTACTGCTGCCACTACCTCCGCTTCTGTAACGGAGTCGTCTAGCCCGGAGATGCGCATCTCCGCACACCTCTCGGGCCTTACGATCCTTACGGTCTCTGCCGGTAAGACCGCCCGCAGCTTTGCAGCAAGCAGGTCAGCCTTTTCGGTGCTTATTGCACCCGGCACCTCTAGTATTCGGGCACCCGTGGCCCCCTTTCTCATTTTTAGCGCCGGTATACCCAACTCGGCAAGCGAAACTTTGTCCCTTGCACGAGTCAGGACGGCCGCATAGGTTTCGCCCTTGTCTGCCGCACCGGGCTGCAGCGTTAGGACGACTGCCGCAGACCGGGGCGGGCGCAACCTTATCTTCCTTTTCTTATCCCTCTCTCCTTTCCCCGGCCCCTGCTTTTTCGGCGGAGGCGGAGGAGTCTCTTCAACCTTCTTCTTCGTTTTAGTCTTCTTCTTTTGTTTTCTCCTCTTGTCCACCCGGGTCCACACTTCCTCGTCTGGGGCCCGAGTGGATGACGAGGGCGCCAGAGTCGCTTCTGGGGCCACAGCAGGCTGGGCACTCTTGCCCTTGCCCTTTCCCTTGGTAGGTTTGGGCTTCTGCGACTCCTTGACGGTCTCGGCAGTGGTTCGCCTCGTAGTGGTGGTGTCGTCTGTACCCAACTCAGTCACAGGCACCGCACTTGTCTCCTCCATGTCTCCTCTCAGTGGAGGCCGAATTCGCCTTTCTGGCAATAGCCGGTCCGAAACGGAAGCCATCTTGGCGTCCATCATGTTGCCTACTTGCAACATGATGCGACCCAACATGGCCTCCTCCTCTACTACGGGTTGGCTTTGCGTGGGTTCAGCCCTTTGTCGAGCCAGTTCTTCTTGAATTTGGGCTACTTCCGCGCGCAGAATTTTCAGCTCTTTTTCTTGCCGATAATTCGCCGCACGGAGCAGCTCCACTTCCTCTCCCTCGGTGCGCTCCTTCAATGCGGCGACCGCGTCTTGTATCGCCCATGCCGCTTGCTTAAGGGCGCGCACCATTGTGCCCTTAAGATTTTTAGATTTGGTAGCCACGCTCATAATAACATCACACCCTTTCTGAGCGTGCGCCGCCAGATCCTCAGATGTCCGTTCTTCGCCCCTAGGTCTTTCTAGGGTTTTGGCCATGGAGAGGATCTGCTCCTCGGCCAAAACCCCAATTTCCTCTTTCTTCGTCCTTATAAGAGCCTCCTTAGCCTGGCGTAGGCCTACGTAGGCGCCCGTTGTAGGTGGGCGCCCCCGTCCCCTTTTCGCCGGCCCTGAACGCTGTGCCTCCTCTTCAGCCGTGTCGTCGGAGTCCAGCCCGGATATGTCGTCATCCGGGCCGGGCCTCTTCCGCCTTAGCTGGCTGGTCTTCTCCGAAGTCTGAACAGGATCGGCCCTCACTGTTGTGCTGGTCGAGCTGTTCGAGTCTACTCTCCTGCCTAAGTTGACGGTCAGAACACGCACCCCCTTGGCGCGCGCCCCAACCTCTTCCTCTACTACGTCCAAATCATAAGCCGAATCGATGTCCGAATAAGAATCGCATGAGTCGTCGTGGCGCGAGCCGGCAGAATGCCGGCCCACGAAGCAGCTTGTGCCCCCCCCAGAGTACGTGGGGCTGCCGGTACCCGAAGGTACCGGGAGGGATTCCCCAGCTTTGCCGGGACCCTCCTGGGTAGACCTTTTCAAACTACTTGTGCTATCCATTTTGGTTTTGTGGCCCATTACGGGTGGGCCGTACCCCCGTCTCGTCAGCGCTCGCCCGATAACCCTACGCCGCGGCACGCCGACCGCGGTTTCGGGGTGATTTTTTAAAGAGGTTTTCTTCCTCCCAGCCCCACAATGGGCTCCCGGAAACCGGGTTATGATTGCCGCATCCAAACGCCGTTCTCATTAAGAGAACGGAAAGGAGCGGCGTAGTGGTCCAATTAGTTCCCCAAGGTGCTGGATTGCACCCCAGGTACTAAGCCCCCCCGCCACGACAAGGCTTGGAACCATGGGGGGGATGGGGGGGAACCTAACCTTTTTTTTTTTTTTTTTTTTTTTTTTTGTTTCGCAGGAGAAATGCACTTACGCACTACCGGGCCACGCGACGCGGCCCGAGTGTGGGACTCGCCTAAAATCGGCTCTACCCACTAAAACTCCTGCGTCCGCTCCTCTGTGCCATGGTGGCGGGGAGGTGGTAACTCTCTCGGATTAATTCCACCGCCCAACCGGCACTTGCCAGCCTTGCCGGCAGTCTGCTCGTCTGGGAGTGAGATCCCAGTAATACGTCTCAAAACGCGCGGTGTGCGGAAACACCGCGCGCAGCTCCAGGTGGCCCTCCTTTGGCGGAGCCACAATCACTGTATCGGGAGTTCACGAACGAGACCCCCAGTCGAGTGATCTGGTTCTCCTGGAGGAAGCGGTTATTCCATCGCTTCCCCCGGCACAGCCCCTGATGTAGCAGGGGCAGGCGCAGCTTTCTTTCGCCGTTTGGCCTTGGGCAGGATCCCCTTACAGGAGGGAGACCCAACCCTGTGGCCCGCCGGTAGACCCGCCGCTGAGCACACGGAGCAACAAGGGTCGCCGGAACAATCGGCGGCCTTGTGCCCCTTTTGACCGCAACGATAGCACTCATCGCTGCGGTCAACCTCCGACGTGCACTGAATAGCCGTGTGCCCAATGACAAGGCACCGGTAGCAGCGCAGGCGCTTGGCGGGCAACACTCGCACTTGCGCCGACACCCATCCCACTAGTAGCTTCGAGCTTACAACCTTCTTTGCCGCGGCTATTGGGCAACGGACAAATACAGTTCCGCAGCCCGATCGGGAGAACCGCACCGGTCCCGCCTTGATGGCGTCAACAGGGCAGCCCCCGGATCTGGCTACGGCGGCAACCACCTCCCCCTCCGTGACAGAGTCGTCCAGCCCAGAAATACGCATCTCTGCGCATTTCTCGGGCCGGGCGATCCGCACGGTGTCCGTCGGCAGTACCTCCCTCAATTTTGCGGCCAGTAGATCCGCCTTCTCGGCACTTGCGGCCCCCGGCACCTCAAGAATTCGGGCGCCAGTTGCCCCCTTCCTCATTTTCACACCCGGAATGCCCAGTTCGGCGAGTGAAATTTTGTCTCTCGCACGAACCAGGACGGCTGCATAGGATTCACCCTTGTCGGCCGCTCCCGGCTGCAGCGTCAGGACGACCGCCGCTGACCGGGGTGGGCGCAACCGTGTTTTCACCTTCTTATTTTTCTCCCTCGTCCTCGTTTTCTCTAACTTCGAGGGCGCAGGGGATGACTCTACTTCATTCTTCTTTGCCTTCTTCTTTTTTATTTCTTTTCTCTTTTCCACACGGGTCCACTCCACCTCCTCCTGGGCTGCCCGTGCGGATGTAGATGGCACTGGAGCGGCTACCGATGTTGCGGTGGGCTGGGCACTCAGCCCTTTGCCTTTGCCTTTGCCCTTTGTGGGCTTGGCTTTCCGCGAACCAGCGACCACCTCAGCGACAGTCTTCTCCATGACGGTGTCTACGACTGGAGTGGCCACATTCACCGTTTCTTCGTCTACTTTATCTCCCCTCAGAGCCGGCCGAAGCCGTTTTTCCGGTAGGAGCCGGTCCGAAACTGAGGCCATCTTGGCATCCATCATGTTGCCTAACTGCAACATGATGCGCCCCAACATAGCCTCCTCACGCTCTTCAGCGGATCTACTTTCTGCCGGCTCCGCCCTTCGCCTGCCCAGATCGGCACGGATTTGCGCCAGCTCCGCACGCATCTCTTTTATCTCCTTTTCTTGCCGGCGGTTAGCAGTACGGAGCAGCTCCACCTCCTCAGTTTCCGTCCGTTCTTTTAGGGCCGCCACCGCGTCCTGGATGGCCCATGCCGCCTGTTTTAGCGAACGGACCATCGTGCCCTTTAGGTTTGTGGACTTCTGCGCAACGCTCATAATAAGGTCTACCCCCTTCTGGGCGTGCGCAGCCAGATCTTCAGTAGAGTGGATCTCCCCTCTTTTATGTGTTTCCAGAGCTTTGGCCAGGCTCAAAACTTGTTCCTCAGCCAGTAGCCCCAGTTCCTCCTTTTTGGCCTTATTGAGAGCCTCTTTGGCCTTGCGTAGGCCAACGTAGGCGCCAGTTGTTGGCGGGCGCCCCCGTGTCCTCTTAGCCGGTGCAGAACTTTGCGCCTCCTCGCCAGCCGTGTCGTCAGAGTCCATCCCAGACTCAAAGTCGTCCGAGCCGGGCCTCTTCCGCCACAGCCGGCTAGTACTCGATTCCGTCATGTCAGACCGGACTGTCAGCATAGTGCCAGTCGAGCTGTCCGTATCAAAGTCTTCGCCCTGTTCGTTTGTAGAGACGCGCACCCCCGTGGCGCGTGCCCCAACCTCCTTCTCACCACTGCCAAAATCGTGTGCTAAATCAGTGTCCGGTGTCAGAATGCCATAGTCGTCGGTGCGCGAGCCGGCAGGTTGCCGGCCCACGAAGCAGTTTTTGCCCCCCCCAGAGTACGTGGGGCTGCCGGCACCCGAAGGCGCCGGGAGGGATTCCCCGGCTGTGCCGGGACCCTCCTGGGTATTCCTTTTAAAACTGCGACCTGTCATGTTGGGTTTGTTGTGGCTCATTCCGGGTGAGCCTACCCCCGTCACGTCAGCGCTCGCACGATAACCCTACGCCGCGGCACGCCGACCGCGGTTTCGGGGTGATTTTTTAAACAGGTTTTCTTCCTCCCAGCCCCACAATGGGCTCCCGGAAGCCGGGTTATGGGTGCCGCATCCAAACGCCCTTCTCATGAAGAGAACGGAAAGGAGCGGCGTAGTGGTCCAATTAGTTCCCCAAGGTGCTGGATTGCACCCCAGGTACTAAGCCCCCCCGCCACGACAAGGCTTGGAACCATGGGGGGGATGGGGGGGAACCTAACCTAACCTAACCTTTTTTTTTTTTTTTTTTTTTTTTTTTTGTTCTCGCAGGAGAAATGCACTTACGCACTACCGGGCCACTGCACGCGGCCCGAGTGTGGGACTCGCCTAAAACCGGCTCTACCCACTAAAACTCCTGCGTCCGCTCCTCTGTGCCATATGGTGGCGGGGGGGTGGGGCGCTTTCGCATTCTTCCACCGCCCCTCCGGCACTCGCCAGCCTTGCCGGCGTTCTGCTCGGCTGGGGGAGACCCCAGCAAATCGTCGCTAATGCGCGCGGTGTGCGGAAACACCGCACGCGACTCCTGGAGGAAGCGGTCACTGCATCGCTTCCTCATGCGCCACCCCGGATGGAGTTGGGGTGTGCGCTGCTTGCGCCGAGTTGGCCGCGGCCCTTCGCCGCTTGGCGCGCTTGGGCAGGGTCCCCTTGCAGGAGGGTGACCCAACCTTATGGCCCGCCGGGAGATCCGCCGCCGAGCACACAGAGCATTTCGGCTCGCCGGAGCAATCGGCAGCCTTATGCCCCTTTTGACCGCAGCGATAGCACTCGTCGCTGCGGTCGACTTCCGACGTGCACTGCACCGCTGTATGCCCAACCACCAGGCAGCGGTAGCAGCGCAGGCGCCTTGCGGGCAGCACCCGCACTTGCGCCGACACCCATCCGATAAGAAGCTTTGAGCTTTCTATTTTCTTCGCCGCAGCCACTGGGCAACGAACAAATATCGTCCCGCGGCCTGATTGGGAGAATCTCACCCGCCCCGCCTTTATAGCGTGAGCAGGGCAGCCCCCACATTTGGCCACGGCGTCTACAACCTCCTCCTGTGTGATAGAATCGTCGAGCCCGGAAATGCGCAGCTCTGCGCACTTCTCGGGCCGGGCGATTTTGACTGTATCCGTCGGTAGGACCTCCAGCAGCCTAGTGGCCAGCTGGTCGGCCTTTTCAGCGCTCGCGGCGCCTGCAACTTCTAGAATTCGGGAGCCCGTGGCCCCCATCCTCATTTTTACGGCCGGGATGCCCAGCTCGGCGAGGGAGACCTTGTCTCTCGCACGAACCAGGACGGCCGCATATGTTGCGCCCTTATCCGCCGCACCGGGCTGCAGCGTCAGGACGACAGCCGCTGACCGGGGCGGGCGCAACTTTGTCTTCTTTTTCCTGTCACCCTTCCTCGGATTTTGCTCTTTGGAGAGGGGAGGGGAAGCTTCCTTGACCTCCGTCGTGGCTTGCTTCTTATTCTTCCGGTTTTTTCTTCCCTTTTCCACCCGGTTCCACCCCTCGTTCCCAACCGGAGCTTCCTGGGTGGAAGTAGAAGGCGTCGGTTCAATCGCCGGGGCCACCGTTGGCTGGGCTTTTTGGCCCTTGCCCTTGCCCTTGCCTTTTGAGGGCTTAGGCTTCGGCGACCCCATGACGACCTCAGCGGCGGTCCGTCTCATTGCGCTGTCTGGTTCGACCACAGGCACCGCTTCTATCTCCTGTTTATCTCCCCTCAGCGGGGGTCTAATACGCCTCTCTGGCAAGAGCCGGTCCGACAACGAGGCCATCTTGGCATCCATCATGTTGCCTACCTGCAACATGAGGCGCCCAAGCATGGCCTCCTCCCGCTCTTCCGCGGATCTACTCCCTTCCGGCTCTTCCCTTCGCTTGCCCAGATCGGCACGGATTTGCGCCAGCTCTGCCCGCATCTCTTTTATTTGTTTTTCCTGCCGGTAGTTAGCAGCACGGAGCAGCTCTACCTCCTCAGTCTCCGTTCGTTCTTTTAGGGCCGCCACCGCGTCCTGGATGGCCCATGCCGCCTGTTTTAATGAACGGACCATCGTGCCCTTCAAGTTTGTTGACTTTTGCGCGACGCTCATGATAAGATCTACCCCCTTCTGGGCGTGCGCAGCCAGATCTTCTGAAGAGTGGGCCTCCCCTCTTTTATGGGTCTCCAGAGCTTTGGCCAGGCTCAGGACTTGTTCCTCGGCCAATAACCCTACTTCCTCCTTCTTGGCCTTTAAAAGGGCCTCTTTTGCTTGGCGTAGGCCAACGTAGGCACCCGTTGTTGGCGGGCGCCCTCTTGTCCTTTTCGCCGGTCCATCCTCGCCAGCGGTGTCGTCCGAGTCTATCCCAGACTGACTGTCGCCCGAAACAGGCCTCTTCCGCCACTGCCGGCTGCTCCTCGTCCTTGACGAAACAGTCTGAGAACTGTCCGTATCCAGATCCTCGCCATAGTCGTTTGTTGAGACGCGCACCCCCGTGGCGCGCGCCCCAACCTCCTTCTCACCACTGCCAAAATCGCGTGCTAAATCAGTGTCCGGTGTCGAAATGCCAAAGTCGTCGGTGCGCGAGCCGGCAGGTTGCCGGCCCACGAAGCAGCTTGTGCCCCCCCCAGAGTACATGGGGCTGCCGGTACCCGAAGGCACCGGGAGGGATTCCCCGGCTTTGCCGGGACCCTCCTGGGTAGTCCTTTTCAAACTGCGACCTGTCATTGTTGGTTTTTGTGGCCCATTCCGGGTGGGCCTACCCCCGTCTCGTCAGCGCTCGCACGATAACCCTACGCCGCGGCACGCCGACCGCGGTTTCGGGGTGATTTTTTAAAGAGGTTTTCTTCCTCCCAGCCCCACAATGGGCTCCCGGAAACCGGGTTATGAGTGCCGCATCCAAACGCCGTTCTCATGAAGAGAACGGAAAGGAGCGGCGTAGTGGTCCAATTAGTTCCCCAAGGTGCTGGATTGCACCCCAGGTACTAAGCCCCCCCGCCACGACAAGGCTTGGAACCATGGGGGGGAACCTAACCTAACCTAACCTTTTTTTTTTTTTTTTTTTTTTTTTTTTTTTTTTTTTTTTTTTTTTTTTTTTTGTTCTCGCAGGAGAAATGCACTTACGCACTACCGGGCCACGCGACGCGGCCCGAGTGTGGGACTCGCCTAAAACCGGCTCTACCCACTAAAACTCCTGCGTCCGCTCCTCTGTGCCATGGTGGCAGGGGAGGTGGTAAACTCCTTGCGGATTATTCCACCATCCCGCCGGCACTCGCCAGCCTAGCCGGCGTCTTCTCGCCCGGGGGGAGACCCCAGCAATACGCCTCAAATGCGCGCGGTGTGCGGAAACACCGCGCACTACTCCAGGAGGAAGCGGTCACTGCATCGCTTCTTCCTGCGCCACCCCAGATGGAGATGGGGTGTGCGCTGCTTGCGCCGAGGTGGCCGCGGCTCCTCGCCGCTTGGCGCGCTTGGGCAGGGTCCCCTTGCAGGAGGGAGCCCCTACCTTATGACTCGCCGGAAGACCCGCAGCCGAGCAAACGGAGCAACAAGGGTCGCCAGAACAGTCGGCGGCCTTGTGCCCCTTTTGACCGCAGCGGAAACACTCATCGCTGCGGTCAACCTCCGATGCGCACTGCACTCCGGTGTGCCCAACTACGAGACACCGGAAGCAGCGCAGAGGCCTGGTGGGCAGGACCCGCACTTGCGCGGACACCCAACCCACCAATAGCCTAGAACTCGCAACCCTTTTCGCTGCTGCCACCGGGCAGCGGACAAATATTGTGCCGCAGCCCAAGCGAGAGAAGCGAAGTCGCCCCGCCTTAATGGTATCGGCAGGGCAGCCTCCACATTGGGCTACAGCGGCCACTACCTCCCCTTCTGTGACGGAATCGTCTAGCCCGGAGATGCGCATCTCTGCGCATCTCTCGGGCCTGGCGATCCTCACCGTTTCTGCCGGTAAGATCGCCCGCAGCTTTGCAGCCAGCAGGTCGGCCTTTTCGGTGTTTGTTGCACCCGGCACCTCCAGGATTCGGGCACCCGTGGCACCCTTCCTCATTCTTAGCGCCGGTATGCCCAGCTCGGCAAGAGAAACTTTGTCCCTTGCACGAGTCAGGACGGCCGCGTAAGATTCGCCCTTGTCTTCCGCACCGGGCTGCAGTGTTAAGACAACTGCCGCAGACCGGGGCGGGCGCAAACGTGTCCCCTTCTTCTTGTTATTTTTCTCTTCCTTCCTCGGCCTCTGATTGTTCGAGGAAGGAGGGGAAGCCTCCTGTTTTTTCTTTCCTTTCTTCTTCTTCTTTTTCTTCTTTTTCTCAACTCGGGTCCACTCCTCATCACCTGGAGCGTCCCGAGCGGAGGAAGAAGGTATCGTCTCCGGGGCCGCAGTGGGCTGGGCACTTTTGCCTTTGCCCTTGCCCTTACCTTTTAACGGCTTGGGCTTATGCGACCCTCCAACAACTTCAGCGGCCGTTTGTGTTATTGCAGTGTCCAAGACCGGTTCAGCCATTGGCACTGCTTCTATCTCTACACTGTCCCCTCTCAGCGGGGGCCTAAGTCTCTTTTCCGGTAGTAACCGGTCTAATACGGAGGCCATCTTGGCATCCATCATGTTGCCCACTTGCAACATGATACGACCCAACATGGCCTCCTGGTCCTCTTCAGTGCGGCTCTCATTGGGTTCCGCTCTACTTTTATGTAGTTCTTCTCGGATTTGGGCTACTTCCGCGCGCAAAACTTTTATCTCTTTCTCCTGCCGATAGTTCGCCATGCGGAGCAGCTCCACCTCCTCTCCTTCGGTGCGCTCTTTTAATGCCGCGACCGCATCCTGTATCGCCCATGCCGCTTGCTTAAGGGCGCGCACCATTGTGCCCTTAAGATTTTTAGATTTTGTAGCTACGCTCATAATTACATCACACCCTTTTTGAGCGTGCGCGGCTAGATCCTCGGACGAGCGGACCTCCTTCCGAGAGACTTCGAGGGTTTTGGCCATGGAGAGGATCTGCTCCTCGGCCAAAACCTCGACCTCCTCTTTCTTCGTCCTTAAAAGCGCCTCCTTGGCCTGGCGTAGGCCCACGTAGGCACCCGTTGTAGGTGGGCGCCCCCGTCCCCTTTTCGCCGGGCCAGTGCGCTCTGCCTCCTCGCCGGCCGTGTCGTCCGAGTCCAGCCCGGATTCGTGATCACCCGGGCCGGGCCTCTTCCGTCTTAAACGACCGGTTATTTCGACAGTAGAACTGTCTGAATCCAAATCCTCGCCAAGGTCTTTGGCTGAGACACACGCCCCCGTGGCATGCGCCCCAGCCCCAAATTCAACATTGCCCAAAGCGTGAGCAAAATCGGTTTCCAGTTCGGAGTTGCCAAAGTCGTCGGTGCGCGAGCCGGTGGAAAGCCGGCCCGCGAAGCAGTTTTTGCCCCCCCCAGAGTACGTGGGGCTGCCGGCACCCGAAGGCGCCGGGAGGGATTCCCCGGCTTTGCCGGGACCCTCCTGGGTATTCCTTTTGAAACTGCCTGAACTTGCCATGTTTGTTGGTTTGTGGCCCATTCCGGGTGGGCCTACCCCCGTCTCGTCAGCGCTCGCCCGATAACCCTACGCCGCGGCACGCCGACCGCGGTTTCGGGGTGATTTTTTAAAGAGGTTTTCTTCCTCCCAGCCCCACAATGGGCTCCCGGAAACCGGGTTATGAGTGCCGCATCCAAACGCCGTTCTCATGAAGAGAACGGAAAGGAGCGGCGTAGTGGTCCAATTAGTTCCCCAAGGTGCTGGATTGCACCCCAGGTACTAAGCCCCCCCGCCACGACAAGGCTTGGAACCATGGGGGGGAACCTAACCTAACCTAACCTAACCTAACCTAACCTAACCTAACCTAACCTAACCTAACCTAACCTAACCTAACCTAACCTAACCTTTTTTTTTTTTTTTTTTTTTTTTTTTTTTTTTTTTTTTTTTTTTTTTTTTTTTTTTTTTTTTTTTTTTTTTTTTGTTCTCGCAGGGGAAATGCTCTTACGCACTGCCGGGCCGTGTGGACTGGCCCGAGTGTGGGACTCGCCGGACAGAACCGACCATACCCACTAAAACCCCTGCGTCCGCCCCACTGTGCCGTGGTGGCGAGAAGGTGGGAACGCTTGCGCACACGTCCACCAACCCGCCAGCACCTGCCGGCCTTGCCGGCATCCTTCGGGACTGGGGCCGTCATGGCCCCAGCAGACGGCTAAGAAGCGCGCGGCTTTGCGACACCGCGCGCACCTCCTCGAGGCCTTTTGGGGCAGAGCCCCGGCCTCGATCACGGGGGACGAAGCAGGGCCTGGTAGGCCCGACGTCGCACCCCCGTGCGTCTCCGGCGGATCGGGTCGGGGTTGGCCGCAGCCTCCCTTTCCCTCTCCGCCGTCTCCTTCTGCGACATCACGTCCTCGCAGAAGGAGAGGACGGCCGTCCACGATTCCTCGCTCTCGACCATGGCTTTCACGACGGTCGGAAGCGAGAGATCAGCCCCGATGGCATCGCGTAGGACACGCCGCTGCACTGCCCAAGAGGGGCACCCCTCGAGGGTGTGCTGCGCCGTGTCCTCGCTGCCCGCACAGTGGTGGCAATCGGTCGTCGGCTCACGTCGGGCGATTTGGCACAGGTACTTTCCGAAGCATCCATGCCCGGAAAGCACCTGTGTCAGCCGGAACGTGAGCCGCCCGTGCCGCCTGTCCAGCCAGTTACCGGCCGTAGGTTCGGCCAGCCGCTCCGTCCACCTCCGGACGGTTAACCGTCGAGCGTGGGACTTCCACCTTTCCGTCACCGTTGGCGGATCGCCGCCGGACCGCAGCTCCTGGCGCCGCTCGTAGAGCCTAGCCAGTGCCGCGGCCTCTAGATCCCACGGCGGCGATCCCGCCAACACGCACGCCGCCTCTGTCGAGATGGTGCGATATCCTCGGATGGCCCTGATCGCCATCACCCTTTGCGGTTTTCGCAAAAGGGCGATGGTGACGCTTCGCAGCGCCGGGGCCCAGACTGGGGCCCCGTACAGGGCCATCGAGCGCACCACCCCAAGGTAGAGGCGGCGGCAGGCCACGTCAGGGCCCCCGAGATTTGGCAGCAGTCGCGCAAGAGCAGCGGCCGCTGCCAAAAGACGGGGGACCAGGCGACGGAAATGTTCGCGGAAGTCCCAGCGGCTGTCGAGGACGAGTCCGAGATACCTCATGTCGGACTTGACCTCGATTTGGACGCCGCAAGCCACGATGTGGGCCCCCGGAGGGGGCGCAGCCCTCGGCCTGTGAAAACACAAGGCCTCGGACTTTTCAAGCGCCACCTCGAGGCCCAGAGCGCGGATGCGCGCGACGACCGATGCCACGCCCGCCGTAGCGAGGCGGGCGGACTCGCGGTAGTTGACCCCGCGGGCAGTAACCAGGGTGTCGTCCGCGTAGCACGTCACCCCGACGCCCGCGGGGAGAGCGCCCCGCAGCACCCAATCGTATCCGATGTTCCACAGGAGAGGGCCTAGCACCGACCCCTGTGGAACACCGCATACCATCTCCCATGTCTCCAGTCCGCCTCCTCGCCCCTGGTACTGAACGTACCTCTGGCTCAGGTAGTCCCCGATCAGGCGACGGAGGTAAGGAGGCACCCTATGGTATTTAAGCGCCTCCCTTACGCAGCTCCACGGCATCGTGTTGAAGGCGTTCGCTATATCGAGCGATACCGCCATCAACACGCCGCCGCGGGCGACAACCTCCTCCGAGTCGGCCTTGACGCGATTGATCGCGTCGATCGTCGAAAGGCCGGCCCGGAACCCAAACTGGGCGTTGGCCAGATCGGGACCTACGTCAGCCATATGCTCGACGAGGCGTGCAGCTATTATTCTCTCGAACAGCTTACACACCTCGTCGAGCAATACGATGGGGCGATAGGCGGAGGGAGACTCCGCGGGACGCCCTTCCTTCTTCAGAAGGACCAACCTACCGCTTTTCCACACTCCAGGGAACCGTCCCGACTCCAGGCAGGCACTGTAGAGCCTCCGGAGCCGGTCCCCTAGGACGTTGAGGGCCAAAACCACGACGCGACCGTGTACTCCATCCGGCCCGGGCGCTGTGTTCTTCGCCCGGAGCTTGTCCACGGCCGCGTCGAACTCCTCCTCAGCGAGTTCAGGCACCCCGCTCTCCTCCTCGTCTACGGCGCCACGTCGTTGCGGCGCCATAGCGGGGGGGACGTGTTCCGCCCGATGTGGAAAGAGGGCGGACACGACGTCCCTCACGAATCGGTGGTCAAGGCTTTGGGTCAGCGGAGGCGCCCAGGGGCGTAGTTTGCCCCTGACAGACTTGTAGGGGCGCCCCCACGGATCGTTATCCAAAGCCCCGAGCAGTTCTTCGCGTGCCTGGGTCTTGGCCCTGCTGATAGCGAGCTGTAGGGTCTTCTTCTTCTCCCTGAAGACCTCGTACAGCTCGCGCTCCGTCGTCTCGTCGCGGTGCCGTCTTCTTCGGCACCTGGTGTAATCACGTCTGGCCACCACGCATTCCATGCGCAGCGTGGCAATTTGGCCAGACCACCAGTACACCTGGCGACGAGAGGGGGGCGGCTTGGTCCGGGGCATTGAGGCGTCGCACACCTGCGTCAATGCCTGCCGGAACCATTCCGCCTCCTCATCAACCCTCACAGGCCCAGCGGGTAGTGGTTGCCAGGCCTGGACGACGGAGGCCTCCAGCAGAGCGTCTCTATCGAGACGCCCCAACGTCCACCTGGGGAATGGTGGGGAGTTACCTCTCGTGGGACTTGTGCCCGGTGTCATCGACGAGGCGGAGACGTCGAATCGGATGTATCGGTGATCCGAAAGCGTCTCCACCCCATCGAGGACTCTCCAATCTCGGACACGGCGTGCTACAGCGGGGCTAGCGAACGAAATGTCCACTATTGAACCGCCCCGCTGTCGCACGCAAGTGAGGGTCGACCCCCTATTCAGGATGCAGAGGCCGACCACCACTGCCCACTCTTCCAACACGCTGCCTCGCGGGTCCGTCATGGGGGACCCCCATGCCGAGGATTTGGCATTGAAGTCCCCCATCACGATCACAGGGCGAGGATTGGCCCGTCTGACTAGGACCTCAACCTCGCCCAGGAACGACTCAAAGTCGGCGAGGCAGCGGTTGGGTGAGAAGTAGATCCCCACCACAACGATTCCCTCCCATTCGACGGCAACGAAGCCCCGGCCACGACCAACCACAACAGAGACCGGGGCTGCGACCGTAGTTATGACCGCCACCGAGCTGTCCAAGTCCCCAACCCAATTGTTTCGGGGGGGGACAAAGTACGGCTCAGCGGCTACGGCAACGACTATGTTCCACTCCGCCAGGGACTGCAGGAGAAGGTCCTGTGCCCCAGCGCAGTGGTTTAGATTCGCCTGGAGGAAGCGATGGATGCGGCCCGCTAGGGCCATTATTTTGTTTCCATCGCTTCCTCTGGCGGCGTCTCAGAAGACGCAGCTGCAACCACAGGCGGCGCGGCCTGATTCCTTAAGGCCACCACGCGCTTCCTCTTACTCATTTTTGTGGCTCCGCACGACTTGGCACCAGATCGATGCTCGGCTGGTCGTCCAGCCGCGGCACACAGAGAGCAGTGTGGGGCAGCAGAGCAGACAGCCGACTTGTGTCCTTTCGTTCCACAACGGAAACATTCGTCGCTGCGGTCTACCTCGGACGTACACGCGCAACGTACATGTCCCACATCCAGGCAGCGAAAACACCTCATAGGTCTAGCAGGGAGAACCCGAACCTGTGCCGAGACCCAACCCACGAGTAATCTCGAACTTGATACTGTCTTAGCTGCAGTTATAGGGCAGCGCAGAAATAATGTACCCTGCCCCAAATCCGTGCGTCGAATTACACCTGCCCTTATAGCATCCGCTTCACATCCCCCGACTCGCGCCACGGCCTCAACAACTTCAGCCACCGTCACGGAATCATCGAGGCCGCTGATTCTAAGATCCGCGCATTTTACGGGTCTGGCAATCCGAACGGTGTCGGCCGGTAGTGCTTCAGCCAACTTTTTGGCGAAAAGGTCCGCCTTCTCTCCGCTTACCGCCTTAGGCAACTCTAAGATGCGCGCTCCGGTAGCCGTCTTTCTACATTTGAGAGCTGATATCCCCAGATCGGTAATGGATATGCGTTGTTTAGCCTGTGTGAGGATATCAGCATATGTAGTACCCCTTTCGACTGCATCAGGTTGCAGCGTTATTACAACGGCTGCAGACCTGGGTGGGCGGAGCTTTTTAGGCTGCGGTTTGGCCGTCTTTTGCTTGGGAGCAGATGTGTAGGGGACAGGAGCGTTTGCTGCAGGTGTAGGTGCAGATGCAGGTGCAGGCGCAAGTGTCGTTCCTTTAGACTTTTTCCTACCTCCTCTCTTCTTTTTCCTGACCTGCGTCCAACCTTCTTCTGCCAGGGAATCTTGTACTGGCAGTGGCGTTGGTGGCGGCATTTTTGGAGTTCCGACTCGAGGATTAGGTGCAACGCTTCTATCCTTGCCCTTGGAGGGAATTGGCTTCTGCGGTAGCACCGTTGCTGCATTGTTAGGAGCAGAAGCCGTTGAGGGGGCGACTACTCTTGCGGCCAATGGAGGCCGAAGACTCTTCTCAGGGAGCAGGCGACTCTCGATCCCAGCCAGCTTCGCGTCGAACATGCCACCGATTTCGAGCATAATCGACTTTCTGAACTCACCGTCCATCCTTGCCCTTTCTTCTGGGGTCGGTTGTGCGGGGCGTACCAGGTCCTCTCTTAAGGCCGCGAATTCCCCCCGAAGAGCTGCGAGCTCAGCCTTTAGGCGATCGTTATCGGCCCGCAGCGTTGACGTCTCATCCGTGACTGTCCGTGTCTTGAGGGCTAGCACTGTCTCTCTAATAGCGACCGTTGCATCCTTTAGGGCTCTCACAAATGTTCCCTTTAAGTTACCGGACTTAGCCGCTATTTTCATAATAACCTGAAGGCCATCCTCTGCCCTCTTACTGAGCGCCTCTGCGTCCAGCTCAGATGTTTCTGCTGGCAGTAGCGCCGGCGGAGGGGCTCTGAGTTTTCGGGCCATTTCCGCCACTTCCTCTTCACACGACTGGTGTGGGGGCTCCTTTCTAAATAGGGCTTGCTTGCCCCGACCACGTTTTGCTCCGCTTTTAGGAGCCCCCGACCGGACGTCCGATTCGCTGCTAGAGTACCCGGAGTTCTCCAGCACCAAATTCTCTCTGCTTCTTGGTCGTTTGCGTCCTAAGCACTCCACGCTCATTGGCGACGGGGCTCTTGACACATCTGACGCATAAGCACCACTGTCAGTGCGTAGTCGCGTTAAACGGACCACTGGCACTAACGCAGCACTTTTACTCTTCACTTGGCCTTCACAGCCACTTCCTTCTTTCTTCTTTTCCAGGCCTTCATGGCCCACCTCCTCTTTATAGCCTTCACGGCTCTCCCTATCGTCGTCTTGGCCTTCTCGGCCCTCCTTCTTTCCGTCAAAAGGTTTTTGTTTTTGTTTTTTAGTTTTGTCTTCCATTTTTGTTCCCACGAGTAGAAACTTTCTAAAAACTGCCTAAAAGGCGCCTACGTTATCGCGCCCCGGGGGTCGGCCGGTACCCGGGCGGGGTCCACACTAGCGACTGATAAGCCCGTCAGCCATACATCCCGACTTTATGCCGGTCTGCAAACCTCCTCACGGTGCGTCTCCGCTTGAGGTTCGGGGAATTTTTTATAGAGGTTATCTTCCTCGCGGCCCGGCCGGTTAAGGCAAGGCCCTCGGATCCAGGATCATTGGCCGCTAGACGTGACAACGACACCTCCCCTGGATTTACGATATCACGAGCAGGCCGACAGGGTTAGTGCCAGCGTTGCCCGCGCTTACTCCACATCCACCGTCCGTCTGCGAGCAGAAGGACAGGGAGGAGCGTTTCGGTCCAATTAGCTTATAGGACCACCATCCCACGAGCCTAGCTCCCCTAAGCACTGTGTGCTCAAGCGCCAAGGGCGCTTCTGCATCTCCTGTCTCCTCTTCTATTAAGAGGGGTACTGAGAGCAGCCACCGCGGTCCAATTAGTTCCCCAAGGTGCTGGCTTGCACCCCAGGTACTAAGCCCCCCCGCCACGACAAGGCTTGGAACCATGGGGGGGAACCTAACCTAACCTAACCTAACCTAACCTAACCTAACCTAACCTTTTTTTTTTTTTTTTTTTTTTTTTTGATGACGAAGGGGAAATCCTAATGGATACCCCGCCGTTCTTAGAGGGGATGGAAGAACGACAGGGTTATGTCGGACTCTCACCGACTAAAACCCCTCCGGTAGCCATCTGCCGTGCATTAGGGTGACCACGGGATCTCCAATGACCACACCGCGGCCTCCCTGCACGTTGCCCCCTCGGGCCCTTCCAAAATCAGTACCTACCTTTTGGGTACGGTAGTGTGGGGCTACACCACGCCGCCGTCCGTCCCGGGGTTGACTCTGAGTTGGCTTCCCCTTGTAGCCACCTCACAACCCCCGCTTCCCCTTTTAGTCGCCTTTTACGACAGGCAGGGGATACCGTAGTCCTATTCGTCGCCCGGAACTACAGGGCCAGGTGCAGACCCTACCTGCGGGGTCCACGCCTCCTTCTCCGAGCGGGATTAGATCTCTCTCTTTCTCGCTCCGCATTCTCTTTCTGAGCCATTACTTTGTCACAAAAGACAATCATGGCCTTCCAGGCTCCTGCGTCCTGTAACATTGCTTTTACAACGCTAGCAGGTGTTAAGTCTCTACCAACTTTGGTAAGCAAGGCAGCTCTTTCAGTCGCCCAAGCAGGGCATTCTTCTAGAGTATGCTGCGCATCATCCAGATCATTATCGCAATGATGACATTGTGGAGTGGTTTCGCGTCCTATCCGATTGAGATAGGCGCCAAAACAACCGTGCCCGGTTAGCACCTGTGTCAACCGGAAGGTGACTGCCCATCTTCGCTTCATCCACTGCCCAAAGCTGGGCAGGATCGCCCCCGGAGCACGTTGTCGTGCGGCGTTCGTATTTTCGAGACGCTCAAGCCATTTAGTTATTGTTTGGAGGTACAGTCTTTCTCTTAGACTTTCTGCGGTAGAAAGTGCGTCACTTTGATGAGCATCACGCAGGCTGTGGTACATAGCAGCGTTTGTGCTTGCAAGAATGTCTAGTGGTGGACATCGTGCTAACAACATCGCCGCCTCGTGGGATATCGTACGATATCCTCGAGCGATACGAATTGCTACCCTTCGTTGTAAGCCGTTTAGTAGGGCTCTACTTCTGCGATCATTATTAAGGCTGCTGGACCACACGGGTGCACCATAGAGAGCCATGGACCGTATCACCCCTGCATATAACCGACGAACAGCCTCATCTGGTCCACCAAGATTAGGTAGTAAGCGGTGAAGCGCACCCATAGTTTTTTCCAGCCGAGGGACCAGGTGGCTAAAGTGCTCTCTGTAGTCCCATCTGCTGTCCAAAATCAGACCGAGGTACCTCATGCACCTGCCCACTTGGACCTGGGCGTCACCAACATTTATAACAGATCTGGGTAGCTCCTGACCTTGAGGAAGGTTATGGAACCATATTGATTCTGTTTTTTGAGGTGCGACCCTCAGCCCCAGTCCGTTTATCTTCCTTATAAAGTATGCAACCCCGAGTTCAGCGAGTCTGATTGTCTCCTCGACACTAGCTCCGGTAGCTACTATAAGAGTGTCGTCTGCATAGCAGACAACATGTACGCCGACGGGAAGTTCAACACGCAGAGCTATATCGTAAGCTAGATTCCATAGTAGAGGGCCAAGGACTGAACCCTGTGGAACCCCACAGCTCACTTTCCATTCACAGATTTCGGAGTTACGACCCGGCCATTGGATAGTTCTGTCCCGTAGGTAGTCCTCTACCACTTTACAGAGGTAGGTAGGTACTCGGTGTTGTACAAGCGCTTGACGAATAGCTTGCCAAGTGAGAGAGTTGAAAGCATTAACAATGTCAAGGCTTATCGCCAATGCTATTTTGCCCTGACTTAAGGCTTCATCCGATATTGAGCGTACTCGGAGTATCGCGTCTACAGTTGATCGTCTCTTGCGAAATCCATATTGAGAGTCTACAATGTCCGGACCATTCTCGGACAGGTGTGCGGTTATTCTATTGGCCAGTACCCTCTCGAATAACTTGCCTGCTTCATCCAACAGACATATTGGTCGGTATGTAGATGGATTATTTACATCTCTGCCCTCTTTCTTCAGTAGGACCATCTTGGCCCTTTTCCATTGGGCTGGAAACTGACCCTGACGGAGGCAATCCGTAAACAATTGTCTGAGCCTACCTCCTAGCACAGAAAGGGCCAGGACCAGAGCTCGACCAGGTACTCCGTCTGGTCCTGGTGCGGTCTTCTTCGCACCCAGAAGATTTACGGCATGCTCAAACTCCGCTTCCGACACCGCCCATTCGTCCGACCATTCACTATGCCCACTCAGGTTCTGGGTCCAGTTTTCCTCGTCTTCGATTCTCGGAAAAAGATGTTGTACGACTGTACGTAAGAAATCTGGATCCATCGTTTCCGTCAAAGGCGGTACCCATGGTCTGAGTTTGCCCAGTACTATCTTGTACGGACGCCCCCATGGGTCCCTACCTAGTTGGTCAAGTAGATCTGACCAAGATCGAGCTTTGGCTTTGGCGATTGCAGTCTGGAGCTCCCGTGTTGCTTCTCGATAAATCACATAGGCACTCTCGATCTCTTCAGTTGTTGCCCGTCGTCGTCTGCGAGACCTGGTGTACCGGCGTCGGGCTCGGTGGCATGCTTCCCGCAGTCGCGCAATATCCTCTGTCCACCAGTATGCTGAGGTACGATTTACCGGTTTCACACGAGGCATTGCAGCGTTGCAGACGTAAGTCATAGTAGTCTGGAAGTGAGACACTTCGTTCGAGATATCATGAGGGTCTTCTCTTGGCCTCTGAGGCCAATCTGCTACGTGAGCGGCAGAGATTAGCATGTCCCGATCCAGTCGTTTGAGGGACCACTGTGCTGGTTTATTATGCTGCCTGCTAGCTGGTGCATCTCTTCCAATATCTATAATGATATGGCGGTGATCAGAGAGGGTGACCAGTTCCTCTGCGACTCTCCAACCACGTACAAGTTGGATGGCGGCAGTTGTTGCCCATGAGAGATCTACAACTGACTCCCCTTGCCATCTCACGCATGTGCTAACTGACCCGCGGTTCAGGAGCCGGAGGTCAATGCTGGCTGCCCATTCTAGCAGAGTTTCTCCTCTTGCGTTATCCTGGTTATTCCCCCAAGCTCTTGAGTGAGCGTTGAAATCCCCAAGGACCAATAAGGGATGTGAACGGTATGCACGTATACAGTTCGCTAAGTTGTCCAGATACGTTTCGAAGGCATATAAGCTGCAATTTGGTGTAATATAGCAGCCTACGACCACTAATCTTCCCCATTTAACCGCAACGAACCCCGGCCCGCTCGTAATAAGGTTGCAGGGAGGGTCCCCAGTAGCTCCACCCCAATATATGGCAACTGAGCCTCCATCGTCGCCGAACCAGCGAGGATGAGATGGAATAGAGTGAGGCTCAGCAATCACCGTAAGGGCAATTCTCAACTCAGCGACGGTTTGCAGCAGCAGGTCTTGCGCGCCGCGGCAATGGTTGAGATTGCCCTGGAGGATCTTTAGGGGATTGAATTTTGGGCCTCCATAGCCTCCTCAGGACTTTCATTGTCCGGGCGTGGGTTTGACACGCTCTGCATGTTTGCTGAAGCTGGGCCCTGCTTTACCCTGCTTCGTTTTGTTTTGGGTGGGTTGCATTTTTTGCTCCCCAGTCTATGATCTGCTGGCAGCCCGTAATCTGAGCAGACCGGGCACGTAAAGATCGTTCCCGAGCAAGCGCGGGCAGTATGTCCGGGCTGACCACACGCATAACATCTGTTGCTCCTGTCCTCCTCGTTAGGACATTGTGCTTTGACGTGTCCTGTTTCCAGGCACTTATAGCACTGCAATGGTCGCGCTCTTAGGATTTTAACTCGCGCGGAATGCCACGCTCCGATGGTAATCCTCGTTGATGTAGCGGTTGCTATCTTTCGCATTGCAGTCAGGGGACATTTCACCCAGGCAGTACCCAGTCTGCGTGCGGGTAGTCTTATTGGTCCGACTTTGACGTCGGCTGCAGAACAACCGCCAGTCTCGGCAACGGCTACTGCGATGTCTTCTGGAGTAATGGATTCGTCAAGGTCCATTACTCGCATCTCTCCCATCTTTATGGGACGTGCAATGCGCACATCCGCGAAGTCGCTTAGAGCGGAACGCATTTTATCCGCCAACTTGTCGGCTTTCACCTCTGCGTCTGTGCCTGGGACCTCTATTATGATGAACCTAACCTAACCTAACCTTTTTTTTTTTTTTTTTTTTTTTTTTTTTTTTTTTTGTTCTCGCAGGAGAAATGCACTTACGCACTACCGGGCCACTCGACGCGGCCCGAGTGTGGGACTCGCCTAAAATCGGCTCTACCCACTAAAACTCCTGCGTCCGCTCCTCTGTGCCATATGGTGGCGGGGGGGTGGGGCGCTTTCGCATTCTTCCACCGCCCCTCCGGCACTTGCCAGCCTAGCCGGCGTCTTCTCAACTGGGGGGGAGACCCCAGTAATGCTTCTCAAATGCGCGCGGTGTGCGGAAACACCGCGCGCTACTCCTGGAGGAAGTGGTTACTCCATCACTTCCTCCGGCACCGCCCCAGATGTTGTTGGGGCGGGCGCTGCTTTCTTTCTTCGTTTGGCCTTGGGTAGAGTCCCCTTGCAAGCGGGAGACCCCACTTTATGGCTCGCCGGAAGACTTGCCGCCGAACACACGGAGCAGTGAGGCTCGCCGGTGCAATCGGCGGCCTTATGCCCCTTTTGACCGCAGCGGAAACATTCGTCACTGCGGTCAACTTCCGACGTGCATTGAGCACCAGTGTGACCGACAACGAGGCATCGGTAACAGCGCAAGCGCCTGGCAGGTAGCACTCGCACTTGGGCCGAAACCCATCCTACTAACAGCCTCGAGGTTTCTACCTTTTTCGCAGCAGCCATCGGGCAACGGACCAAGATTGTTCCGCGACCCGATTTTGAGAAGCGAATCCGCCCCGCCTTTACAGTGTCAGCAGGGCAGCCCCCACATTGGGCCACGGCAGCTACCACTTCCCCCTCCGCAACTGAATCGTCCAGCCCTGAAATACGCATCTCTGCGCACTTCTCGGGCCGGGCGATCCGCACGGTGTCAGTCGGCAGCACCTCCCGCAGCCTAGCCGCTAGTTGGTCGGCCTTCTCTCCGTTAGCGGCGCCCGGAATCTCTAGTATTCGGGCACCTGTCGCCCCCACCCTCATTTTGACGCCCGGTATGCCCAGCTCGGCGAGGGACACTTTGTCCCTCGCACGAGTCAGGACGGACGCATACGTTGCACCCTTGTCTGCCGCACCGGGCTGCAGCGTCAGGACGACGGCCGCAGACCGGGGCGGGCGCAACCTTGGCTTCTTTTTCTTTTGGTTCTCGACCTTCCCCGACCCCTGCTTCTTCGTTAAAGGTGGAGAAGCCTCTTCCTTCTTATTAGCTTTTTGCTTTTTCTTCTTCTTTGTTCCCTTCTTTTCCACCCGGGTCCACCCCTCTTTGATTGGGGCAGCCTGAGCGGATGTAGAAGGTACCGGGGTAGGTACTCGGGTCACAGCTGGTTGGGCACTTCGGCCCTTGCCTCTCCCCTTACCCTTTGTGGGCTTGACTTGCTTCGACCCGGCAACAACTTCGGCGGCAGTCAAATGCAATGTGGTGTCTATGTCCGGTGTGGGTATAGGTACCACTTCCTCGTCCGTTTTATCCCCTCTAAGCGGGGGCCTTACGCGTTTCTCCGGTAGAAGCCGGTCTGCAACTGAGGCCATCTTGGCGTCCATCATGTTGCCGACCTGCAACATGATACGACCCAACATGGCCTCCTGGTCTTCTACGGGGCGGTTCTCCTCAGGTTCCGTCCTCCGTCTGGCTAGTTCCTCTCGGATTTGAGCTACTTCCGCGCGCAATACTTTCAGCTCTTTCTCCTGGCGATAGTTCGCCGCGCGGAGTAGCTCTACCTCTTCCCCTTCAGTCCTTTCCTTAAGGGCCGCGACCGCGTCCTGAATGGCCCAGGCCGCTTGCTTAAGGGCACGCACCATTGTGCCCTTAAGATTTTTCGACTTTCCAGCAACGCTCAGAATTAGGTCGCACCCTTTCTGAGCGTGCGCGGCCAAATCCTCTGAGGAGCGGTCCTCCTTCCGTGAGACTTCGAGGGTTTTGGCCATGGAGAGTATTTGCTCCTCGGCCAAAACCTCGACTTCCTGTTTCTTGGCTTTCAACAGCGCCTCCTTGGCCTGACGTAGGCCGACGTAGGCGCCTGTTGTTGGTGGGCGCCCACGCCCTCTTTTCGCCAGTCCAGTTCTCGGCGATTCGTCAGCGGCCGTGTCGTCAGAGTCCAGCCCAGATTCGGCATCATCCGGGCCGGGCCTCTTTCGCCGTAGTCTTCCGGTTTTATCGGTTGACAGTGACATCACGCCAGTCGAGCTGTCGGTGTCAAAGTCACCAGTGTCAGTCCCTGAGCCGCGTACTCCCGCAGCAGCCTCCTTCCTAGCAACGTCCAAATAGTAAGCTGATTCGATGTCAAGTATGGATTCGCAATGTTCGTCGGTGCGCGAACCGGCGGAACGCCGGTCCGCGAAGCAGTTTTTGCCCCCCCCAGAGTACGTGGGGCTGCCGGCACCCGAAGGCGCCGGGAGGGATTCCCCGGCTTCGCCGGGACCCTCCTGGGTAGTCCTTTTAAAACTGCTGTGCTGCATCATGTTTGTGTGTGGCCCATTCCGGGTGGGCCTACCCCCGTCTCGTCAGCGCTCGCCCGATAACCCTACGCCGCGGCACGCCGACCGCGGTTTCGGGGTGATTTTTTAAAGAGGTTTTCTTCCTCCCAGCCCCACAATGGGCTCCCGGAAACCGGGTTATGAGTGCCGCATCCAAACGCCGTTCTCATGAAGAGAACGGAAAGGAGCGGCGTAGTGGTCCAATTAGTTCCCCAAGGTGCTGGATTGCACCCCAGGTACTAAGCCCCCCCGCCACGACAAGGCTTGGAACCATGGGGGGGAACCTAACCTAACCTAACCTAACCTTTTTTTTTTTTTTTTTTTTTTTTGTTCTCGCAGGGGAAATGCTCTTACGCACTGCCGGGCCGTGTGGACTGGCCCGAGTGTGGGACTCGCCGGACGGAACCGGCCACTACCCACTAAAACCCCTGCGCCACCCCACTGTGCTGTGGTGGCGGGGAGGCGGGGACGCTTGCGCATTCTCCCACCTGCCCGCCAGCACCTGCCGGCCTTGCCGGCATTCTTCGGGGCCGGGGCCGTTATGGCCCCAGCGGACGGCTAGAAAGCGCGCGACTCCACGACGCCGCGCGCACCTCCTCGAGGCCTTTTGGGGCAGAGCCCCGGCCTCGATCACGGGGGACGGAGCAGGGCCTGGTAGGCCCGCCGCCGCACCCCCGTGCGTCTCCGGCGGATCGGGTCAGGGTTGGCCGCAGCCTCCCTTTCCCTCTCCGCCGTCTCCTTCTGCGACATCACGTCCTCGCAGAAGGAGAGGACGGCCGTCCACGACTCTTCGCTCTCGACCATTGCTTTAACAACGGTCGGGAGCGAGAGATCCACCCCGATGGCATCGCGCAGGACACTACGCTGCACTGCCCACGAAGGGCACCCCTCGAGGGTGTGCTGCGCCGTGTCCTCGCTGCCCGCACAATGGTGGCAATCGGTCGTCGGCTCACGTCGGGCGATTCGACACAGGTACTTTCCAAAGCATCCATGCCCGGAAAGCACCTGTGTGAGCCGGAACGTGAGCCGCCCGTGCCGCCTGTCCAGCCAGTTTTGGAGAACCGGCCGGACAGCCTCGACAGTCCGTCGGCCGGCCGTTGGATCGGCCAGCCGCTCCGCCCATCTACGGACGGTGGACCGTCGAAGGTGGGACTTCCACCTTTCCGTCACCGTTGGCTGTTCGCCGCCGGACCGCAGCTCCTGGCGCCGCTCGTAGAGCCTTGCCAGTGCCGCGGCCTCCAGATCCCACGGCGGCGAACCCGCCAACACGCACGCCGCCTCCGTCGAGATGGTGCGATAGCCCCGAATGGCCCTGATCGCCATCACCCTCTGCGGTTGTCGCAAGAGGGCGATGGTGGCGCTTCGCAGCGCCGGAGCCCAGACAGGGGCTCCGTACAGGGCCATCGAGCGCACCACCCCGAGGTACAGGCGGCGGCAGGCCACACTCGGCCCCCCGAGATTCGGCAGCAGCCGCGAGAGAGCGGCGGCCGCCGCCATGAGACGGGGGACCAGGCGACGGAAATGCTCGCGGAAGTCCCAGCGGCTATCGAGGACGAGTCCGAGGTACTTCATATCGGACCCGACCTCGATTCGGACACCGCTAACCACGATGTGGGCCCCCGGAGGTGGCGCAGCCCTCGGCCTGTGGAAACACAAGGCCTCGGACTTTTCGAGCGCCACCTCGAGGCCCAGAGCGCGGATTCGCGCGACGACCGACGCCACGCCTGCCGTTGCCAGGCGGGCGGCCTCACGGTAGTTTGCCCCGCGGGCCGTGACCAGGGTGTCGTCCGCATAACACGTCACCCTGACGCCCGCGGGGAGAACGCCCCGCAGCACCCAATCGTATCCGATGTTCCACAAGAGGGGGCCCAGTACCGACCCTTGTGGAACACCGCACACCATCTCCCGAGTCTCCAGTCCGCCCGACCGCCCCTGGTATTGGACGTACCTTTGACTGAGGTAGTCCCCGATCAGGCGACGGAGGTAGGGAGGCACTTTATGGTGTTTTAGTGCCTCCCTGATGCAGCTCCACGGCATGGTGTTGAAAGCGTTCGCTATGTCTAGCGAAACCGCCAACAACACCCCACCGCGGGCGACAACCTCCTCCGAGTCGGCCTTGACGCGATTGATCGCGTCGATCGTCGAGAGGCCGGCCCGGAACCCAAACTGGGCGTTCGCCAAATCGGGACCTACCTCAGTCATATGCTTGACGAGGCGTGCAGCTATTATCCTCTCGAATAGCTTACACACCTCGTCGAGCAACACGATGGGGCGGTAGGCGGAGGGAGACTCTGCGGGACGTCCGTCCTTCCGCAACAGGACCAAACTACCCACCTTCCACACTCTGGGGAACCGTCCCGACTCCAGGCAGCCATTGAAGAGCCGCCGGAGCCGGTCCCCTAGGACGTCGAGGGCCAAGACCAAGACGCGACCGTGTACTCCATCTGGCCCGGGCGCTGTGTTTTTCGCCCGGAGCTTGTCCACGGCCGCGTCGAACTCCTCGCTCGTGAGCTCAGCGACCCCGCTATCTTCCTCCTCACCACCGGCGCCACCTCTACGCGGCGCCATAGCGGGGGGGACGTGTTCCGCCCGATGTGGAAACAGGGCGGAGACGACGTCCCTCACGAAATGCTGGTCGAGACTCTGGGTCAGCGGAGGCGCCCAGGGGCGTAGTTTGCCCCTGACGGACTTATACGGGCGCCCCCACGGATCATTGTCCAGAGTCCCGAGCAGCTCCTCGCGCGCTTGGGTCTTGGCCCTGCTGATGGCGAGCTGTAGGGTCTTTTTCTTCGTCCTGTAGACCTCATACAGCTCGCGCTCCGTCGTCTCGTCGCGGTGCCGTCTTCTTCGGCACCTGGTGTACATACGCCTGGCCGCCACGCTCTCCACGCGGAGCGCGGCGATGTGGTCAGACCACCAGTACACCTGGCGACGAGAGGGGGGCGGCTTGGCCCGGGGCATCGACGCGTCGCACACTTGCATCAACGCCCGCCGGAACCATTCCGCCTCCTCATCTACCCTCACAGGCCCGGCGGGTTGCGGTTGCCAGGCCTGGACGACGGAGGCCTCCAGCAGAGCGTCTCTGTCGAGACGCCCCAACGTCCACCTAGGGAGTGGCGGGGCACTACCTCTCGCGGGACTCGTGCCCGAGGTCGCCGACGAGGCGGAGACGTCGAATCGGACGTATAGATGGTCCGACAGCGTCTCCACCCCATCGAGGACTCTCCAATCCCGGACACGGCGCGCTACAGCAGGGCTAGCGAACGAAACGTCCACTATCGAACCGCCCTGCTGTCTCACGCAAGTGAAGGTCGACCCCCTATTTAGGATGCAGAGGCCGACCAACACTGCCCACTCTTCCAGCGCGCCGCCTCGCGAGTCGGTGACGGGGGACCCCCATGCCGAGGATTTGGCATTGAAGTCCCCCATCACGATCACAGGGCGAGGATCGGCCCGTCTGACGAGAGCCTCAACCTCGCCCAAGAACGACTCGAATTCGGCGAAGCAGCGGCTGGGCGAAAAGTAGCACCCCACCACTACGGTTCCCTCACACTCGACGGCGACGAAGCCCCGGCCACGACCAACTACACCGGAGACCGGGGCTACGACCGAAGTGACGATGGCCACCAAACCGTCCAAGTCCCCCACCCAATTAGCTCTAGAGGGGACAAAGTACGGCTCAGCGGCCACAGCGACGCCGATATTCCACTCCGCCAGGGACTGCATAAATAGATCTTGTGCCCCGGCAGAGTGGTTCAAATTCGCCTGTAGGAAGCGATGGATGGGGCCCGCTAGGGCCATTATTTGGTTTCCATCGCCTCCCCGCGACCCAATCCTGAAGTGGATGGGGCGGGCGTTGCCGGTGCCGTTGTGGCGCCGGCTGCAGCCTCTCTGCCCCGTCGGGGCTTGGGCAGGGTTCCCTTGCAAGTGGGAGCCCCAGCCCTAACCTAACCTTCCTTTTCTTCTTCTTCTCCTGCACTCTCGAAGAATTCGGAGAGGGCTCGTCATTTGCCTTTGCCACTCCATTTTCCTTCTTTTTCCCTCCTTTTTTCTTTTCGACTCGGGTCCACCCCTTCTCGACCGGGGCCGCCTGAGTGGAAGTAGATGGCGCTGGTGCAGTAACCGTGGCCGCAACGGGCTGGGAGCTTTGGCTTTTGCCCTTCCCCTTCCCTTTAGAGGGCTTGGCTTTCCGCGACCCAGCGACCACTTCAGCGGTTGTCCTTTCCGTTACAGTGCCTGTGACCGGAGTGGCCACAGGCACCGTTTCTGTGTCACATCTCAGTGGCGGGCGAAGGCGTTTCTCTGGAAGAAGCCGGTCCGCAACGGAAGCCATCTTGGCGTCCATCATGTTGCCTATCTGCAACATGATGCGCCCCAACATGGCCTCCTCACGATCTTCCGTGGATCTCTCTTCCGGCTCCACCCTCCTTCTGTTTAGTTCAGCACGGATTTCCGCCAATTCCGCGCGCATTTTTGCCAGCTCCTTTTCCTGTCGATGATTAGCCATTCGGAGCAGCTCCACCTCTTCTACTTCTGTTCGCTCTTTCAGGGCGGCGACCGCATCCTGAATCGCCCATGCTGCTTGTTTTAGGGACCGCACCATCGTGCCCTTTAGGTTGGACGATTTTTGAGCAACGCTCATGATGAGGTCGCACCCCTTCTGTGCGTGCGCCGCCAGTTCTTCCGCCGAACGGATCTCTGCTCTGTTACGTTCTAGGGCTTTGGCCTGGCTCAAAATCTGTTCTTCAGCCAAGAGCCCCACTTCCTCTTTTTTGGCCTGGATTAAGGCCTCTTTAGCCTTTCGTAGCCCGACATAGGCGCCCGTTGTTGGTGGGCGCCCTCTCCCTCGCTTCGCCGGACCCGACCGAGCCATCTCCTCACCGGTCGTATCGTCAGAGTCTAAGTCCAAGTCCAGCCCGGATTGCTCGTCATCCGGGCCGGGTCTCTTACGCCTTAACCGGACCCCCGTGGTAGGCGCTCCAATCTCCTTCTCTATATCCCTATCGTATGCAAAATCGGAATCCAAGTCTGAATAGCCATCGTCGTCGGTGCGCGAACCGGCGGAAAGCCGGCCCGCGAAGCAGTTCTTGCCCCCCCCAGAGTACGTGGGGCTGCCGGCGCCCGAAGGCGCCGGGAGGGATTCCCCGGCTTTGCCGGGACCCTCCTGGGTAATCCTTTTGGAACTGCGACTGGTCATGGTTGGTTTTGTGGCCCATTCCGGGTGGGCCTACCCCCGTCTCGTCAGCGCTCGCCCGATAACCCTACACCGCGGCACGCCGACCGCGGTTTCGGGGTGATTTTTAAAGAGGTTTTCTTCCTCCCAGCCCCACAATGGGCTCCCGGAAACCGGGTTATGAGTGCCGCATCCAAACGCCGTTCTCATTAAGAGAACGGAAAGGAGCGGCGTAGTGGTCCAATTAGTTCCCCAAGGTGCTGGATTGCACCCCAGGTACTAAGCCCCCCCGCCACGACAAGGCTTGGAACCATGGGGGGGAGCCTAACCTAACCTAACCTAACCTAACCTAACCTAACCTAACCTAACCTTTTTTTTTTTTTTTTTTTTTTTTTTTTTTTTTCCGTGGGGAAACCCATCATGGGTACCTTGCCGTTACGGGGGTAACGGAAAGGTTATGCCGGACTCTTACCGGCTAAAACCCCACGTTGTCCCTCTCTCTACCTAGTGTTGGGACAGCGGGAACGCTCTCGCATACGACCGTTGTCTCAACGGCTTTGGTTCTGTCAGACCCCTTCTCTATGTGTAATCTTCTTTTGGCTGACACATTTGTATACTGCGTTCGCCGTCTCGAGGCCTTACAGTTGTGCAACAGGCACCCCCGTACCTGTCACACTGGCCTACGTTTATGGAGGTCGGAGGAGGGCGTGGTGGATTCTCCTCCGACGCCCAGGTCTTCTAGTTCGGATTGGGAGAGTCGTGGTGTTTTCTCTATCCCTTTCCGCAGCTTCCTTTTGCGACATTACCTGTTCGCAGTACAAACGAAACGCATTCCAAGACCTCTCGCTTTGGACCATAGCTTTAACCATTGCCGGTAACGAGAGGTCATTTCCCACAATTGCCACAAGACTGTTCCTTTGCTCTGTCCATGATGGACACTCGCTGAGCGTATGCTGCGCGGTATCTTCGTTATGGCCACAATGGTGACACTCATTCGAAGGTTCCCTTCCGGCTATACGGCATAAGTATTTGCCAAAGCAACCGTGGCCTGTTAGCACCTGCACGAGACGAAAGGTCAGTGAACCATGCTGCCTATTTAGCCATTCATTTAGAACGGGATGAATGGCCGCAATTGTCATTCTTCCTGCCCCGGGATTGGCAAGTCTATCCTTCCATTTCGCTAACATTAGCTGCCGAGCACTTAGCCTGCTTGACCATTCTGATTCTTCAGCCGAATTCACTTGCCCTTGATGCCGTGTTCGCCACTCATATGTCGATGCCAAAACCTCAGCTTCTAACTCCCATGGAGGAGATCCCGCCAATAGTGTCGCTGCTTCATAGGAGATTGTGCGATAACCTCTTACGACCCCAATGGACATAACTCTTTGAGGTCTTCTTAAGAAGCTAATGGTTCTGGAGTTTAAAGATTTTGCCCACACTGGTGCACCGTAAAGAGCTATAGATCGCACCACTCCCATGTACAGACGACGGCAGCTAGAATCCGGTCCGCCTGTGTTAGGAAGCAGACGTTTTAATGCTGCCGCTGCCCCCATCAGCCTAGGCGAAAGCCGTTTGAAGTGCTCCTGGAAATTCCAGCGGCTATCCAGAATCAACCCTAAGTATCTTAAAGTCGGTTTTACCTCAATGCCAACTCCACTGACAGCAATAACCGACCCCGATGGAGGCGCTTTCCTAGGGCCATGGAAGCAGATTGCTTCAGTTTTGCTCACCGCTATTTCCAGTCCTAACAGCCTTATTTTTTCTACAATTAAAGCCACGGCTGTTGTAGACAATTGAGAAGCCTCTACATAAGTGGTCCCACGAGCAGTGACTAAAGTGTCATCTGCGTAGCAGATTACGTTTGTATTCGATGGGAGATCAGTCCTCAGTACCCAATCATATCCAATGTTCCACAGGAGTGGTCCAAGAACCGACCCCTGTGGAACACCACACATCATTTCCCAGGTCATAATCAGATTTCCACCCCGAGGACACGTGACATATCTTTGGGAGAGATAGCTCTGGACAATACGAATTAAGTAAGCTGGTACATTGTGATATCTCAGTCCCTCTAGTATACACGTCCATGGAAGTGTGTTGAATGCATTGGCAATGTCAAGAGACACTGCCAGCATGAACCCTCTTTGCCTTATAGCTTCATCTGAGTAGGACTTGACAAGCTTTATAGCATCTATAGTCGATCGGCCTTGGCGAAACCCAAACTGATGACTTGACAGATTAGGGCCTACCTCTTCCAAGTGCTTGATAAGACGAGCAGCGATAATTCGCTCAAAGAGCTTGTTAGCTTCGTCGAGCAGGACTATCGGTCTATAAGCGGAAGGAGAATCCGGAGGACGTTTTTCTTTCTTTAGTAAAACTAACGTGCCCGTTTTCCATTTTTGAGGGAATCGGCCGTTTTCAAGACATGAGTCTAGCAATCTCCGGAATCGGTTCCCTAGTGCATCCAGTGCCAATGACAAGACGCGCCCGGGAACGCCGTCTGGCCCAGGTGCTTTTTGTCTTGTTTTAAGCTTACCTACAGCAATGTCAAGTTCTATCTGTGTAACTCCGGGGATGTCATCATTTTCAGTCTCGACTCTCGTTAGGGCGGTATATGGTGGTGTATAAAGGCTTCGATGAGGGAATAACGAGCTTACGACTTGCTCCAGAAGCTGGGGCGAGAGGCATTCAGTGATTGGGGGTGCCCATGGACGAATTTTGTTTCGGACCATTTTATACGGTCGTCCCCATGGGTCTCTATCAAGTGTCCTCAGCAATTCTTCTCGAGATCGAGTCTTTGCCTCTTTAATGGCTGCTTGCAGGGCTTTTTTACATTGCTTGTATGTTTCATACAGCTGTTCTTCCATTTGGCGGTCTACGATACGACGCCGACGACATCTGGTATACTGGCGCCTAGCAAATACGCAGTTGTTGCGCAAGACGCCTATATTTTCGGACCACCAGAACACCTGGCGCTTTGGAAGTGAGGTCTTAGTTCGCGGCATTGCAGCGTCACAGATTCGTGCCAGGCATTCCCTGAACCAGTCCACCTCCACATCAACGTCATTCGGTGGTGTCAATGTGTTAGACCATGACTCTACGATCGAGGCCTCTATTAGAGCCTCTTTGTTCATAGCCCTTAACGCCCACTTTCTGGTCGATGTGGGAGAGCTTCTAACTTGGCTACGAGTGCTATCGTGACGGTTACCTGGAGAATTGGAGACTTCAAACCGAATGTAGAGATGGTCGGATAAAGTCTCCACATTCTCCAGTACCCTCCAGCAACTAACGCGGCGCGCGACGGCGGGAGACGCAAGTGTTATATCTACAATGGATCCTCCCTGCCTTCGCACGCACGTATTGACTGATCCCTGGTTGAGAGCCAATACCCCAGTCATAGCCATCCAATCCTCCAAAACCTGACCGCGGGCGTCTGTCGAAGGACAACCCCAAGTCGTAGATTTTGAATTTAGGTCCCCCATAATAAGCACTGGCTGTGAATTATTCTGGCTTATAAGAGTACTTAAATCTCCCAAAAATGACTCGAATTCTGAGAGGACTCTATTTGGAGAAAAGTATACTCCGAGAATTAAAATTTCCTTCCACAAAACTGCCACAAATCCTTCTCCTCTTGCTTTTACGCGCATGGGTGTGACGTTACTAGATCTTGACTGAATTATGGCCACGAGGCCATCTTGGGCTCCTACCCAATTTTCAGATGGGGACACATAGTACGGCTCAGTAACCACCACTACTTCGATCATCCACTCAGCCATGCTTTGCAGCAGTAAGTCTTGAGCAGCGGCTGAGTGGTTTATATTTGCTTGGAGGAGATTATGATAACCTGCCATAAACTTAGCTGGTTATCATCTCCTCCTCTAACCGGGGCTGTGAAGGCACGGACCCACTGGCAACTGTTCCATTTCCTCTGATTTTCGGGGGAGAACACTTTTTGCTCCCCAAAATGTGATCGGCGGGCTTATTAGCTTCGGTACAGAGCGAGCATTTAGGCACAGCTAAGCATACTCCTGCTTTGTGGCCAGCTTGACCACACCTATAACATTCATTGCTTCGGTCAATGTCCGCATTACATTGTGCCCGAACATGCCCTCTCTGTAGACATTTATAACAACGTAGAGGTCTTTTTTCTAAAAGCTTTATTTGCGCTGACACCCAACCGATTAGAATCCGCTCCTTTTTGACTAATTTAGAGGCTGCAGCGACAGGGCAGCGGACCCAAACTGTGCCAGTACCTCTAGCAGAGCGACGAATGTTTCCAACCCTTATATTTTCTGCAGTGCATTCCCCTTGTTGCACAAGGGCATTCGTTACGTCTACTTCATTGACAGAGTCATCTAATCCTATAATACGCAGTTCGGCGCATTTAGTTGGCCTAGAGACTCGAACTACATCCTCCGGCAGGAACTCTTTTAGCTTTTTAGCCAATGAGTCCGCCATTTCACCGCTCTGTACACCTGGTACTTCCAATATACGTGCTCCAGTCGCAGCTTGTCTATATCGCAAGCCGGAAATACCAAGCCCAGTGATGTCTATAGTTCGTCGCGCTTCGGTTAGAACCTTGGCGTACGAAATTTCCTTTTCTTCAGCACCAGGTTGTAGAGTGATAACCACTGCTGCTGACCGAGGAGGGCGTAATTTAGGACGGCCAGTTCTTGACCTATTGTCTTTCTGGGCAGCATTTTGAGGAACAACTTTTCTTTTCCCATTTCGTCTTACGACAGAAGACCATTCTTCCTTCTCAGACTCTGCTACAGCTGGTGTTATAGGCACGTTGTTAGCTGGGGCACTTGTCAAATTATTTGTCCTTTTTGACTTTCTCTTCTGCTTCTTTTTGCCATCAGAGATGGCGGCAGTCTGTAGGACCTTATCGGGTGGAATTGATACTGCAGTTGCTACGCCGCTACTTCGATCCGCTGCGAGAGGGGGTCGAAGTGGCTTAGCCGGGGGCAGCCTTTCCTCAATCACTTGAAAACGCGCGTTCATCATAGTCCCAACCTGTACCATTATGGAACGCGTGATTTCTTCAACAAGACCACGGAACTCTCCAGTCGCGCTTGTTTGACCTTCTCTTTGAGTCGGTTGAGTTGTACCAGCGATAGATGGCGGAGTGTTTTGCTTCGATCGTATCATCTCCTGTCGAAACTCCGCCAGTTCTTTGCGAAGCTCTTCCACCTCTCGGCGAAGGCGGGTATTTTCTTGTTGCACTTTTGCCACCTCCTCCGTAGTGGATCTGGATGTAATTGCTTCTACTGCACATTTAATTGACGCAGCAGAGTCTTTCAGAGCTCGCTGAAATGTACCTTTTAGGTTTTTTGATTTTGCTGCTACTGAGAGTATGACCTCCACATCGTTTATAACCTGCTGACTAAGCGCAGCCGATGTTCTATCATCTCCTGAGTCTTTTACTGGTAAACCCAGCGCAGCTCTGTTTTCCCTGGCAATACGTGCCAACTCTTCAACCTCTTGTTCCGGTCTTGGCTGAACCAGGAATTGTTGTCTAGGAACAAGAAAATCGTCTTTAGGAGTTCCTCTACTCTCTGCGTCATTATCTGTAGATGATATAGATTTGCTCTTTTGGCGACGCCTCTTAGCAGCCCGCGGTCTTGTGACTCGTCCTTTATTCGTTTGTGACGCCGCAGTCACCTCTGACCTAAAGCTTCCATCTGAGTCAGATGCCAACTCCATATTTCCACCTTGTAATATTCCTGCTTGACTCAAGTTATTTAAACTATCTACGTTTCTGTTGTGCTTACTCTCCACTCCTACTTTAGCTTCATTACGCCTAATTGCCCCCCCAGATACGTTTGGGCTGAGTGTATCAACAGTTTCCGCTGAGGCGACTGTCGATACACTGAGGGATTCTCCGGCTTCGCCGGTACCCTCCTGGGTATTCGATTTCTTAAGCGTACTTTTCATGATTTAAATTTGGGGTTTAGGTTTGTTTGTTTGACACTCTAGTGACCGGGTTCCCCCCGGCCATGCACACCGTCGGCAAGCGTCACACCTTGGTGTTCGGGCCCATTTTTTATTGAGGTTGGACTTCCTCGTGACCCCAAGGGATCCCCGGTCCTCTTTGAAAGAGGATAACGGGTCGGCCGGCTAACCAGTCGTAAAGATGACCAGTAGGCCGCCCATTCTTGCTCTATGTGGGGTAGGGGACAGGAACCTACCACAGCACCGCAGGCCTTGCAGGCCCACCATCCCACGAGCCATTGCTCCACTTGCACTCAGTGCTAAGCGCCAGAGGCACTTTCTGCATCTCCTGTCCCCTCTTCTAGTAAGAGGAGTACCGAGAGCAGTCACCGCGGCCCAATTGGTTTCCCCAAGGTGCTGGATTGCACCCCAGGTACTATGCCCCCCCGCCACGACAAGGCTTGGGACCATGGGGGGGAACCTAACCTAACCTAACCTAACCTAACCTAACCTAACCTAACCTAACCTAACCTAACCTTTTTTTTTTTTTTTTTTTTTTTTTGTTCTCGCAGGAGAAATGCACTTACGCACTACCGGGCCACTCGACGCGGCCCGAGTGTGGGACTCGCCTAAAATCGGCTCTACCCACTAAAACTCCTGCGTCCGCTCCTCTGTGCCATATGGTGGCGGGGGGGTGGGGCGCTTTCGCATTCTTCCACCGCCCCTCCGGCACTTGCCAGCCTAGCCGGCGTCTTCTCAACTGGGGGGGAGACCCCAGTAATGCTTCTCAAATGCGCGCGGTGTGCGGAAACACCGCGCGCTACTCCTGGAGGAAGTGGTTACTCCATCACTTCCTCCGGCACCGCCCCAGATGTTGTTGGGGCGGGCGCTGCTTTCTTTCTTCGTTTGGCCTTGGGTAGAGTCCCCTTGCAAGCGGGAGACCCCACTTTGTGGCTCGCCGGAAGACTTGCCGCCGAACACACGGAGCAGTGAGGCTCGCCGGTGCAATCGGCGGCCTTATGCCCCTTTTGACCGCAGCGGAAACATTCGTCACTGCGGTCAACTTCCGACGTGCATTGAGCACCAGTGTGACCGACAACGAGGCATCGGTAACAGCGCAAGCGCCTGGCAGGTAGCACTCGCACTTGGGCCGAAACCCATCCCACTAATAGCCTCGAGGTTTCTACCTTTTTCGCAGCAGCCATCGGGCAACGGACCAAGATTGTTCCGCGACCCGATTTTGAGAAGCGAATCCGCCCCGCCTTTACAGTGTCAGCAGGGCAGCCCCCACATTGGGCCACGGCAGCTACCACTTCCCCCTCCGCAACTGAATCGTCCAGCCCTGAAATACGCATCTCTGCGCACTTCTCGGGCCGGGCGATCCGCACGGTGTCAGTTGGCAGCACCTCCCGCAGCCTAGCCGCTAGTTGGTCGGCCTTCTCTCCGTTAGCGGCGCCCGGAATCTCTAGTATTCGGGCACCTGTCGCCCCCACCCTCATTTTGACGCCCGGTATGCCCAGCTCGGCGAGGGACACTTTGTCCCTCGCACGAGTCAGGACGGACGCATACGTTGCACCCTTGTCTGCCGCACCGGGCTGCAGCGTCAGGACGACGGCCGCAGACCGGGGCGGGCGCAACCTTGGCTTCTTTTTCTTTTGGTTCTCAACCTTCCCCGACCCCTGCTTCTTCGGTAAAGGAGGAGAAGCCTCTTCTTTCTTATTAGCTTTTTGCTTTTTCTTCTTTGTTCCCTTCTTTTCCACCCGAGTCCACCCCTCTTTGATTGGGGCAGCCTGAGCGGATGTAGAAGGTACCGGGGTAGGTACTCGGGTCACAGCTGGCTGGGCACTTCGGCCTTTGCCTCTCCCCTTACCCTTTGTGGGCTTGACTTGCTTCGGCCCGGCAACAACTTCGGCGGCAGTCAAATGCAATGTGGTGTCTATGTCCGGTGTGGGTATAGGTACCACTTCCTCGTCCGTTTTATCCCCTCTAAGCGGGGGCCTTACGCGTTTCTCCGGTAGAAGCCGGTCTGCAACTGAGGCCATCTTGGCGTCCATCATGTTGCCGACCTGCAACATGATACGACCCAACATGGCCTCCTGGTCTTCTACGGGGCGGTTCTCCTCAGGTTCCGTCCTTCGTCTGGCTAGTTCCTCTCGGATTTGAGCTACTTCCGCGCGCAATACTTTCAGCTCTTTCTCCTGGCGATAGTTCGCTGCGCGGAGTAGCTCTACCTCTTCCCCTTCAGTCCTTTCCTTAAGGGCCGCGACCGCATCCTGAATGGCCCAGGCCGCTTGCTTAAGGGCACGCACCATTGTGCCCTTAAGATTTTTCGACTTTCCAGCAACGCTCAGAATTAGGTCGCACCCTTTCTGAGCGTGCGCGGCCAAATCCTCTGAGGAGCGGTCCTCCTTCCGTGAAACTTCGAGGGTTTTGGCCATGGAGAGTATTTGCTCCTCGGCCAAAACCTCGACTTCCTGTTTCTTGGCTTTCAACAGCGCCTCCTTGGCCTGACGTAGGCCGACGTAGGCGCCTGTTGTTGGTGGGCGCCCACGCCCTCTTTTCGCCAGTCCAGTTCTCGGCGTTTCGTCAGCGGCCGTGTCGTCAGAGTCCAGCCCAGATTCGGCATCATCCGGGCCGGGCCTCTTTCGCCGTAGTCTTCCGGTTTTATCGGTTGACAGTGACATCACGCCAGTCGAGCTGTCGGTGTCAAAGTCACCAGTGTCAGTCCCTGAGCCGCGTACTCCCGCAGCAGCCTCCTTCCTAGCAACGTCCAAATAGTAAGCTGATTCGATGTCAAGTATGGATTCGCAATGTTCGTCGGTGCGCGAACCGGCGGAACGCCGGTCCGCGAAGCAGTTTTTGCCCCCCCCAGAGTACGTGGGGCTGCCGGCACCCGAAGGCGCCGGGAGGGATTCCCCGGCTTCGCCGGGACCCTCCTGGGTAGTCCTTTTAAAACTGCTGTGCTGCATCATGTTTGTGTGTGGCCCATTCCGGGTGGGCCTACCCCCGTCTCGTCAGCGCTCGCCCGATAACCCTACGCCGCGGCACGCCGACCGCGGTTTCGGGGTGATTTTTTAAAGAGGATTTCTTCCTCCCAGCCCCACAATGGGCTCCCGGAAACCGGGTTATGAGTGCCGCATCCAAACGCCGTTCTCATGAAGAGAACGGAAAGGAGCGGCGTAGTGGTCCAATTAGTTCCCCAAGGTGCTGGATTGCACCCCAGGTACTAAGCCCCCCCGCCACGACAAGGCTTGGAACCATGGGGGGGAACCTAACCTAACCTTTTTTTTTTTTTTTTTTTTTTGTTCTCGCAGGGGAAATGCTCTTACGCACTGCCGGGCCGTGTGGACTGGCCCGAGTGTGGGACTCGCCGGACGGAACCGACCACTACCCACTAAAACCCCTGCGCCACCCCACTGTGCTGTGGTGGCGGGGAGGTGGGGACGCTTGCGCATTCTCCCACCTGCCCGCCAGCACCTGCCGGCCTTGCCGACATTCTTCGGGGCCGGGGCCGTTATGGCCCCAGCGGACGGCTAGAAAGCGCGCGACTCCACGACGCCGCGCGCACCTCCTCGAGGCCTTTTGGGGCAGGGCCCCGGCCTCGATCACGGGGGACGGAGCAGGGCCTGGTAGGCCCGCCGCCGCACCCCCGTGCGTCTCCGGCGGATCGGGTCAGGGTTGGCCGCAGCCTCCCTTTCCCTCTCCGCCGTCTCCTTCTGCGACATCACGTCCTCGCAGAAGGAGAGGACGGCCGTCCACGACTCTTCGCTCTCGACCATTGTTTTAACAACGGTCGGGAGCGAGAGATTCACCCCGATGGCATCGCGCAGGACACTACGCTGCACTGCCCACGAAGGGCACCCCTCGAGGGTGTGCTGCGCCGTGTCCTCGCTGCCCGCACAATGGTGGCAATCGGTCGTCGGCTCACGCTGGGCGATTCGACACAGGTACTTTCCAAAATGATATGATCATCGCGATCGCGTACTTGCGCTGACGTGCAATTTGTTGATAATTCGGTCATATTTTATTATTTAACAAAAATAAATTATTGTGTAATGATTTTGCTGTAAGGTAATGTAAGGTAATGAGTGATAAGTTAGCACTATGTATGTTTATGTCTGTTTATCAAAATTAAAAATAAGTGAGTTGAATTAATAAATATCGGAATGGACGCCAGTCCCTTCAACCGGAGTAGCAGGACCCCACGCACTCCACCTCACACGCCAGTGCCCCCACCTGTACCTCATCATGACGACGCTCCCAAAAAGGAAGACAATTTTCCAGAAGTAATTTCAACCCCTGAAATCCAAAATTGGTTGACGTCTATTGAGAATTGTCTCAGTGAAGTGTGCTCTATCGCAACAGAGGGCAAATTAAACTCAGATCAAAAATTGAGAATAAATGGCTTATGTCGTAAAATAGCTCATGGCACTTCGCAGATGGCAGTACAATATCAATCTCTTAAACTAAGAACCATACAAGCTCACTCTACCATCAACAACCTCTCTCAAAAACTTGATGACCAAGATGATATTACGCAGCAATTACAGGACCTTAAAACAACCATTAAGGAGTCAACGAAACCAGCCATTCCTACTAAGGGTTTTTCCTTTGCCGATATGGTAAAAAAGAGCAGTACAGACTTCATTCAGCCGTCAAACATCAGTTCACTTGCCATATACCCAAATGATAAGTCAAAGTCCAGCGAGGAGACAAAAACATTGGTCCAAAAAATTATATGCCCTGAACAGCTGAAGTTACACGTAAGAGGTCTACGCAAGACAAGAAATGGCGGAGTCATAATCAGCACAGACACCAAAGAGGACATTGAAAAGCTGAAAAAGTCGGCGCAGCTGTCTAATTCCGGCCTTGTAATCGATGAACCATATAAACGGAGGCCTAGAATTGTGATAATGGGAGTGCCTGCATCGATGCAAGAAAAAGAAGTTTTTACTTGTTTGTTCCACCAAAATTTGGCTGACGATTCTCAAGGTCCATCTTTGGAAACCTTCTTGACCTCCATTAAGCTAAGCCATAGATCGGGTAAACGGGATGCGGAGACCTGTAACTATATAGTCGAAGTTCCTGCAACTATTCGAAAAGCCCTAGTTTCAAAAGAAAGAGTCTTTATCAATTGGTCATCTTGCCCAGTGAGAGACTTCACTTTGGTCACACGTTGTTACAAGTGTCAGCAGTATGGACATGCGGCCAAATCATGTCGGGAGTCAACAAACACCTGCGGCCATTGTGGTGATCTAGGTCATTCTCTAAAGGAATGCACTAAAAAAGAAGAGGATCGAAAATGCGCAACCTGCTGCCGTTTCAAAAAGCCCAGCAATCATAATACAGGTGCTGCTGACTGTCCAGCAAAAATAATGGCCGAAAAGAGGTACATTAACTCAATTGATTATGAAGGCGCCTAAGAGCGCCGCTTATTGTCATAGATCGGACCTATTATCTCCCTCCTTTATTTTATAAGTTTTTAGATTTATAATAATTAAATAGATTAGTATGATTAATAACCTAATTAATGAATTAGATATTTTCTCTGTATCGGACGCCAAGCTTTGTGAAGTGGAAAATTGTAAACAATATATCTCTTCTTACAGTAATCCATTGACTATAATAACACAAAATATAAGGAGTGTTTATAAAAATTTTGATAACTTTAGCGTTTTTCAACAAAGACTTAACGTAAATTGCGATCTCATTGTTTTGACCGAATGCTGGCTTAACACTCAATATAATATACCACTAATAAATGGATACACGGGTTATAGTAGTAAAATAAATTATAATCAAAATGACGGTGTAATAGTTTATGTTAGAAATGGCCTTAATATCTCAGTCGAGGAACCACATATAAACGACTGTAACCGACTGTTGATCAGAATGGGAGCACAAACTGCTATATTAGCTTTGTATAGGCCCCCCTGTTTTAGAAATATAAAAAACTTTGTTGACTCTTTGAATGACACCTTGCAAACTATATCATCTTTCAAAAACATCATTATAATTGGAGATATAAATATAAACATCCTTCCACAAAATGACAATGTAGACGTTCAAGAATACCTAAACTTATGCTCTTTTCATGGTTTATTACCTGCTCATACATTACCTACTCATCAAAGTGGCTCATGCTTAGACCATATCATGCTTAAATCTCATTTTCCTTCACTCACACTTGTTACTAACTCAACAATAACTGATCATGATGCTGCTCTAATTACCTTAGATTGCAAATTACCCAAAACAAACAACGGTCGCACAGTATCGAAATTAAACAGAAAAAATCTCGAAGAATGTTTACGTAATATAGACTTTGCCCCAGTTTACAATACCGCTGATCCGCAGATTTCTATGATGTATGTGATTGAACAACTTCAAGGTGCAATTCAGAAAAATACAACTGTTGTTCGTTTGACTAATAAAAATTATAATATAAAACCTTGGATTACGCCAGGTCTTATACGGTGCATGAGACATAGGGACAAACTGCATATGAAAGCCAAAGCTCACCCGCATAATTTGATTTTGCAACTATCTTACAAAAGATACAGAAATTTCTGCAATGAACTTATAAAAAAAGTGAAAATCAACTATGAACAAAAGTCCCTAGAACAAGCGGGCAACAATAATAAAAAGATCTGGAAATATATTAAAAAAGCAACATATACCAAAAAATGTGATGAGCCATCATTAAATCTATTACAGGCACATCCGACAGAAATGACATCAGCTAATATCGCTAATAACTTCTTTGTAAATGTCGGTAAGAGTTTAGCAGAAAAAGTGCAAGGTCAGCCATATTTTTCGAATGCAAGCACAACTTGTATGAGCAATACATCCAAGTCATCCTTTGTGCTACTAGATACTGATGAAGCCGAGGTAGAGAGCATTATTATGAGTCTAAAAGACGAATGTGCAGTAGGATGGGATAATATAACCAACCAAATTATTAAACAGTTTAGATATATATTAATTCCTCCACTAACATATATTTTCCAAAAATGTTTGTCTTTAGGACTTTTTCCAAAATGTCTTAAAAAAGCCGTTGTTATCCCTATTTTTAAATCTGGAAGTAAGGTTGATGTAACTAATTATAGGCCTATCTCCTTATTACCTTCTTTTTCTAAAATACTAGAAAAAATTATAAATAAAAGACTGGTAAATTACTTGGAGGAAAAATCGATATTATCGAAAACACAGTTTGGATTCAGGCCTAAATTATCGACTACTGACGCTGTACATCATCTAACGGAGTTTCTTGCACGAGAACTTGATAAAGGCAACCATACATTAGGAATCTTTCTTGATCTTGCTAAGGCTTTTGATACAGTCTCAATCCCTATCCTATTGAACAAGCTTGAAAATATAGGCGTAAGGGGCGAGCAGTTAAAACTTTTTACCAGTTATTTAGCAGAACGAACCCAATGCGTAAAAATAGGTAGTGTTGTTAGTACTGAACAAGAAAACACTTCCTTTGGAATTCCCCAAGGAAGTATTATAGGACCAACTCTATTTTTGATATATATAAATGACCTTTGTAATCTAAAGCTAGATAACGGCAAAATCATATCATACGCAGACGACACTGCCATTCTTTTCTCATCTGATTCAAAAAATGAATTATATAAGCACGCACAACAGGGATTTAATATTGTTAACAGTTGGCTTCGGCGTAATTTATTAACATTGAATACGGACAAAACTAGCTTTATAAAGTTTTCAATGCGTAAGTCACCCGAATTGAACTCAAAATTAATCGCTCATTGCTGTAATGACCACAATAATAACCAATGTGCATGTCCAACAATTAAAATCACAAATAAAATAAAATACCTCGGTATACTGATAGATGAAAATCTTACATTTAAATATCATATAGGGGCCTTATGTAATAGAATAAGAAAGCTGATATTTGTTTTTAAAAAACTGCGCTATATTGCTAACACTACAATAATTAGGCAAGTTTACTTTGCTCTATGTCAGTCAATAATAACTTACTGCATTACCTCATGGGGTGGTGCAGCTAAAACGCTACTAATATCCGTCGAGAGAGCGCAAAGAGCAATTCTCAAGGTGGCTACATTTCGCCCTTTCTTGTTCTCCACTAACCTTCTTTATAAATCATGTAAAGTGCTAACAGTCCGACAGCTTTTTATACTAAACATAGTACTAAAACAGCACGCAGCTCTTCCCTACTATACAGAAATTACTAACAAAAGAAGAAAAGATATAGTTTGTTCCCATAAAATTGCCATAAAACATAGTTTTGTAACAAAATTTTACTTATTTCTAGGCCCATATCTCTACAATAGACTAAATGCACTGTTAGATATTTATCAATTATCTTTCCATAAATGCAAAAAAAGTCTCCAGTCATCCTTACAAAGTTTGTCCTACGAAGAGACAGAGAATTTGTTAATAAGGTTAGAGTAGACTTTACCTATTTACGTGTTTTTTTTTTTTTTTTTTTTTTTTTTTTTTTTTTTTTTTTTTTTGTATCATAAGTTATGTTTATTTGTAGTATAAATGATAAAATATGATTAGTTATTTAAAGTAAACTTGCTCTTTCAGCCTGAAACACAGGTTTTCCTAGTTCAGGCACACGTTATATCATAAATATCTAAGAATACCTTGTAATTATAGATTTAAGTCTGATTATGTGATTTTCTGAAATAAACATTTATTATTTATTATTATATTATTATAAAGCATCCATGCCCGGAAAGCACCTGTGTGAGCCGGAACGTGAGCCGCCCGTGCCGCCTGTCCAGCCAGTTTTGGAGAACCGGCCGGACAGCCTCGACAGTCCGTCGGCCGGCCGTTGGATCGGCCAGCCGCTCCGCCCATCTACGGACGGTGGACCGTCGAAGGTGGGACTTCCACCTTTCCGTCACCGTTGGCTGTTCGCCGCCGGACCGCAGCTCCTGGCGCCGCTCGTAGAGCCTTGCCAGTGCCGCGGCCTCCAGATCCCACGGCGGCGAACCTGCCAACACGCACGCCGCCTCCGTCGAGATGGTGCGATAGCCCCGAATGGCCCTGATCGCCATCACCCTCTGCGGTTGTCGCAAAAGGGCGATGGTGGCGCTTCGCAGCGCCGGAGCCCAGACAGGGGCTCCGTACAGGGCCATCGAGCGCACCACTCCGAGGTACAGGCGGCGGCAGGCCACACTCGGCCCCCCGAGATTCGGCAGCAGCCGCGAGAGAGCGGCGGCCGCCGCCATGAGACGGGGGACCAGGCGACGGAAATGCTCGCGGAAGTCCCAGCGGCTATCGAGGACGAGTCCGAGGTACTTCATACCGGACCCGACCTCGATTCGGACACCGCTAACCACGATGTGGGCCCCCGGAGGTGGCGCAGCCCTAGGCCTGTGAAAACACAAGGCCTCGGACTTTTCGAGCGCCACCTCGAGACCCAGAGCGCGGATTCGCGCGACGACCGACGCCACGCCTGCCGTTGCCAGGCGGGCGGCCTCACGGTAGTTTGCCCCGCGGGCCGTGACCAGGGTGTCGTCCGCATAACACGTCACCCTGACGCCCGCGGGGAGAACGCCCCGCAGCACCCAATCGTATCCGATGTTCCACAAGAGGGGGCCCAGTACCGACCCTTGTGGAACACCGCACACCATCTCCCGAGTCTCCAGTCCGCCCGACCGCCCCTGGTATTGGACGTACCTTTGACTGAGGTAGTCCCCGATCAGGCGACGGAGGTAGAGAGGCACTTTATGGTGTTTTAGTGCCTCCCTGATGCAGCTCCACGGCATGGTGTTGAAAGCGTTGAAAGGACCAAACTACCCACCTTCCACACTCTGGGGAACCGTCCCGACTCCAGGCAGCCATTGAAGAGCCGCCGGAGCCGGTCCCCTAGGACGTCGAGGGCCAAGACCAAGACGCGACCGTGTACTCCATCTGGCCCGGGCGCTGTGTTTTTCGCCCGGAGCTTGTCCACGGCCGCGTCGAACTCCTCACTCGTGAGCTCAGCGACCCCGCTATCTTCCTCCTCACCACCGGCGCCACCTCTACGCGGCGCCATAGCGGGGGGGACGTGTTCCGCCCGATGTGGAAACAGGGCGGAGACGACGTCCCTCACGAAGTGGTGGTCGAGACTCTGGGTCAGCGGAGGCGCCCAGGGGCGTAGTTTGCCCCTGACGGACTTATACGGGCGCCCCCACGGATCATTGTCCAGAGTCCCGAGCAGCTCCTCGCGCGCTTGGGTCTTGGCCCTGCTGATGGCGAGCTGTAGGGTCTTTTTCTTCACTCTGTAGACCTCGTACAGCTCGCGCTCCGTCGTCTCGTCGCGGTGCCGTCTTCTTCGGCACCTGGTGTACATACGCCTGGCCGCCACGCTCTCCACGCGGAGCGCGGCGATGTGGTCAGACCACCAGTACACCTGGCGACGAGAGGGGGGCGGCTTGGCCCGGGGCATCGACGCGTCGCACACTTGCGTCAACGCCCGCCGGAACCATTCCGCCTCCTCATCTACCCTCACAGGCCCGGCGGGTTGCGGTTGCCAGGCCTGGACGACGGAGGCCTCCAGCAGAGCGTCTCTGTCGAGACGCCCCAACGTCCACCTGGGGAGTGGCGGGGCTCTACCTCTCGCCGGACTCGTGCCCGGGGTCATCGACGAGGCGGAGACGTCAAATCGGACGTATAGGTGGTCCGACAGCGTCTCCACCCCATCGAGGACTCTCCAATCCCGGACACGGCGTGCTACAGCAGGGCTAGCGAACGAAACGTCCACTATCGAACCGCCCTGCTGTCTCACGCAAGTGAAGGTCGACCCCCTATTTAGGATGCAGAGGCCGACCAACACTGCCCACTCTTCCAGCGCGCTGCCTCGCGAGTCGGTGACGGGGGACCCCCATGCCGAGGATTTGGCATTGAAGTCCCCCATCACGATCACAGGGCGAGGATCGGCCCGTCTAACGAGAGCCTCAACCTCGCCCAAGAACGACTCGAATTCGGCGAAGCAGCGGCTGGGCGAAAAGTAGCACCCCACCATTACGGTTCCCTCACATTCGACTGCGACGAAGCCCCGGCCACGACCAACTACAACGGAGACCGGGGCCACGACCGAAGTGACGATGGCCACCAAGCCGTCCAAGTCCCCCACCCAATTAGCTCTAGAGGGGACAAAGTACGGCTCAGCGGCCACAGCGACGCCGATATTCCACTCCGCCAGGGACTGCATAAATAGATCTTGTGCCCCGGCAGAGTGGTTCAAATTCGCCTGGAGGAAGCGATGGATGGGGCCCGCTAGGGCCATTATTTCGTTTCCATCGCCTCCCCGCGACCCAATCCTGAAGTGGATGGGGCGGGCGTTGCCGGTGCCGTTGTGGCGCCGGCTGCAGCCTCTCTGCCCCGTCGGGGCTTGGGCAGGGTTCCCTTACACGTGGGAGCCCCAGCCCTGTGATTTGCAGGACGACCCGCTGCCAAACATACGGAGCAGCGCGGGTCGCCCGAACAGGCGGCGGCCTTATGCCCCATCTGACCGCAGCGGAAGCACTCGCCGCTGCGGTCGACCTCAGATGTGCACTGCACTCCGGTGTGCCCAACAACAAGGCACCGGAAGCAGCGCATTCTCCTGGTGGGTAGCACCCGCACCTGCGCGGACACCCACCCCACCAAGAGCCTAGAGCTGGCCACCTTTTTGGCCGCGGCCACCGGGCAGCGGACGAATATTGTGCCGCAGCCCGATGGGGCGAAACGCACCTGCCCCGCTTTTATTGAGTCGGCGTGGCAGCCTCCGCTCTTGGCTACGGCCTCCACCACCTCCGCTGTGGTGACGGAATCGTCAAGCCCAGAGATGCGCATCTCTGCGCACTTCTCGGGCCTGGCGATCCTCACGCTGTCGGCGGGTAGCACCTGCCGTAGTTTTTGCGCGAGTTGGTCCGCCTTCGCAGAACTCGCAGCCCCCGGCACCTCTAAGATACGGGCGCCAGTGGCGGCTTTCCTGACTTTCAGCCCCGGGATGCCTAGCTCAGCAATTGACACCTTTTCTTTTGCTTGAGCCAGGACGCCCGCATAGCTGACGCCGCTATCCGTCGCTCCGGGCTGCAACGTCAAGACGACGGCAGCAGACCGGGGCGGGCGTAACCGCGGTGTAGCTTTCTTGCTCTGCTCTTCTTTCTTCCCCTGTTGGGGCTTCGTTGGAGGAGAGGGCGCTTTCTTCTTCTTTGGCGCCCGCTTCTTCTTCTTCTTCCTTTTTTTCTTCTCTACCCGGGTCCACCCCTCCTCTTCTGGGGCGTCCCGAGCGAGAGACGAAGATGGCTCCGGTGCTTTCGCCGGGGCCGCAGTGGACTGGGCACTTTGGCCCTTGCCTCTGCCCTTGCCCTTTGTGGGTTTGGGCGTCTGCGACACCGCGACGACTTCAGCCGCAGTCCGCTTCTTTGTGGTGTCAACGGCCGGTTTGGCCACTGACACCACCTCTGCCTGTTTTAAATCCCCACGCAACGGGGGCCGAATGCGCTTTTCCGGCAGGAGCCGGTCAGATACCGAGGCCATCTTGGCGTCCATCATGTTGCCCACCGCCAACATGATACGCCCCAGCATAGCCTCCTCCCTGTCATCCGCTGACCGGCCTGTCTCCGGTTCATCCCGTCGCCTGCCCAGATCAGCCCTGATTTGGGCCACTTCCGCACGCATCTCCGCCAGCTCTCTTTCTTGGCGGGCGTTCGCGGCGCGAAGCAGCTCAACCTCCTCGTCTGTGGTTCGGCATTTCAGGGCCGTCACCGCCTCTTGAATGGCCTCCGCTGCCTGCTTCAGGGAACGGACCATTGTCCCCTTCAGCTGGCCCGATTTTTTGGCAACGCTCAGAATGACCTCTACGCCATTCTGTGCGCGCGCGGCCAGTTCCTCCGCAGAATGATCGCCTCCTTCAGGTTTTTGCAGGTTTTTGGCTAAGGAGAGGATTTGTTCCTCAGCCAATATCCCGACCTCCTCCTTTTTAGCCTTGAGAAAGGCTTCCTTTGCTCTTCGTAAGCCCACGTAGGCGCCCGTTGTTGGTGGGCGCCCCCTTCCGCGTTTCGCCGACGCAGACCTACTCAGCAACTCCTCGCCAGCAGTGTCGTCCGAGTCCATCCCAGACTCACTGTCACCCGGGATGGGCCTCTTCCGCCATAGCCGGCCGCTTCGCAGTCCTGACGAGCCGGAGGCGACCGTCACTAAGGTGCCAGTCGAGCCATCCGAATCCGACAGAGCTAGCTCGTCCATCGACTCCCGACCTTCACAGGTCACTTCCTCCTGAATTTGGCCTTCGCGGCCCACCTTCACTTCGTTTTGGCCATCGCAGCCCACCTTCACGTCGTTTTGGCTATCGCAGCCCTCCACCAAAGCGTCAAAAGTTTTATTAGTTTCCATATTTGTTCCCACGAGTACAAACAGGATTAAACGCTGCCTAAAAAGGCGCCTACATTATCGCGCCCCGGGGGTCGGCCGGTACCCGGGCGGGTCCACACTAGCGACTGATAAGCCCGTCAGCCATACATCCCGACTTGAGCCGGTCTGCAAACCTCCTCGCGGTGCGTCTCCGCTTGAGGTTCGGGGAATTTTTTATAGAGGTTATCTTCCTCGCGGCCCGGCCAATTAAGGCAAGGCCCTCGGGTCCAGGATCATTGGCCGATAGACGTGATCACCGACACCTCCTCTGGACTTACGATGTCACGAGCAGGCCGACAGGGTTAGTGCCAGCGATTGCCCGCGCTTACTCCAAATCCACTGTGCCTTCTGAGAACAGAGGGACACGTGGAGGAGAGTTTGGTCCAATTAGCTTCCCCAAGGTGCTGGATTGCACCCCAGGTACTAGAGCCCCCCCGCCACGACAAGGCTTGGAACCATGGGGGGGAACCTAACCTTTTTTTTTTTTTTTTTTTTTTTTTTTTTGTTCTCGCAGGGGAAATGCTCTTACGCACTGCCGGGCCGTGTGGACTGGCCCGAGTGTGGGACTCGCCGGACGGAACCGACCACTACCCACTAAAACCCCTGCGCCACCCCACTGTGCTGTGGTGGCGGGGAGGTGGGGACGCTTGCGCATTCTCCCACCTGCCCGCCAGCACCTGCCGGCCTTGCCGGCATTCTTCGGGGCCGGGGCCGTTATGGCCCCAGCGGACGGCTAGAAAGCGCGCGACTCCACGACGCCGCGCGCACCTCCTCGAGGCCTTTTGGGGCAGAGCCCCGGCCTCGATCACGGGGGACGGAGCAGGGCCTGGTAGGCCCGCCGCCGCACCCCCGTGCGTCTCCGGCGGATCGGGTCGGGGTTGGCCGCAGCCTCCCTTTCCCTCTCCGCCGTCTCCTTCTGCGACATCACTTCCTCGCAGAAGGAGAGGACGGCCGTCCACGACTCTTCGCTCTCGACCATTGCTTTTACAACGGTCGGGAGCGAGAGATCCACCCCGATGGCATCGCGCAGGACACTACGCTGCACTGCCCACGAAGGGCACCCCTCGAGGGTGTGCTGCGCCGTGTCCTCGCTGCCCGCACAATGGTGGCAATCGGTCGTCGGCTCACGTCGGGCGATTCGACACAGGTACCTTCCAAAGCATCCATGTCCGGAAAGCACCTGTGTGAGCCGGAACGTGAGCCGCCCGTGCCGCCTGTCCAGCCAGTTTTGGAGAACCGGCCGGACAGCCTCAACAGTCCGTCGGCCGGCCGTTGGATCGGCCAGCCGCTCCGCCCATCTACGGACGGTGGACCATCGAAGGTGGGACTTCCACCTTTCCGTCACCGTTGGCTGTTCGCCGCCGGACCGCAGCTCCTGGCGCCGCTCATAGAGCCTTGCCAGTGCCGCGGCCTCCAGATCCCACGGCGGCGAACCTGCCAACACGCACGCCGCCTCCGTCGAGATGGTGCGATAGCCCCGAATGGCCCTGATCGCCATCACCCTCTGCGGTTGTCGCAGAAGGGCGATGGTGGCGCTTCGCAGCGCCGGAGCCCAGACAGGGGCTCCGTACAGGGCCATCGAGCGCACCACCCCGAGGTACAGGCGGCGGCAGGCCACACTCGGCCCCCCGAGATTCGGCAGCAGCCGCGAGAGAGCGGCGGCCGCCGCCATGAGACGGGGGACCAGGCGACGGAAATGCTCGCGGAAGTCCCAGCGGCTATCGAGGACGAGTCCGAGGTACTTCATATCGGACCCGACCTCGATTCGGACACCGCTAACCACGATGTGGGCCCCCGGAGGTGGCGCAGCCCTCGGCCTGTGGAAACACAAGGCCTCGGACTTTTCGAGCGCCACCTCGAGGCCCAGAGCGCGGATTCGCGCGACGACCGACGCCACGCCTGCCGTTGCCAGGCGGGCGGCCTCACGGTAGTTTGCCCCGCGGGCCGTGACCAGGGTGTCGTCCGCATAACACGTCACCCTGACGCCCGCGGGGAGAACGCCCCGCAGCACCCAATCGTATCCGATGTTCCACAAGAGGGGGCCCAGTACCGACCCTTGTGGAACACCGCACACCATCTCCCGAGTCTCCAGTCCGCCTGTCCGCCCCTGGTATTGGACGTACCTTTGACTGAGGTAGTCCCCGATCAGGCGACGGAGGTAGAGAGGCACTTTGTGGTGTTTTAGTGCCTCCCTGATGCAGCTCCACGGCATGGTGTTGAAGGCGTTCGCTATGTCAAGCGAAACCGCCAACAACACCCCACCGCGGGCGACAACCTCCTCCGAGTCGGCCTTGACGCGATTGATCGCGTCGATCGTCGAAAGGCCGGCCCGGAACCCAAACTGGGCGTTCGCCAAATCGGGACCTACCTCAGTCATATGCTTGACGAGGCGTGCAGCTATTATTCTCTCGAATAGCTTACACACCTCGTCGAGCAACACGATGGGGCGGTAGGCGGAGGGAGACTCTGCGGGGCGTCCGTCCTTCCGCAACAGGACCAAACTACCCACCTTCCACACTCTGGGGAACCGTCCCGACTCCAGGCAGCCATTGAAGAGCCGCCGGAGCCGGTCCCCTAGGACGTCGAGGGCCAAGACCAAGACGCGACCGTGTACTCCATCTGGACCGGGCGCTGTGTTTTTCGCCCGGAGCTTGTCCACGGCCGCGTCGAACTCCTCGCTCGTGAGCTCAGCGACCCCGCTATCTTCCTCCTCACCACCGGCGCCACCTCTACGCGGCGCCATAGCGGGGGGGACGTGTTCCGCCCGATGTGGAAACAGGGCGGACACGACGTCCCTCACGAAGTGGTGGTCGAGACTCTGGGTCAGCGGAGGCGCCCAGGGGCGTAGTTTGCCCCTGACGGACTTATACGGGCGCCCCCACGGATCGTTGTCCAGAGTCCCGAGCAGCTCCTCGCGCGCTTGGGTCTTGGCCCTGCTGATGGCGAGCTGTAGGGTCTTTTTCTTCCATCTTGGCGTCCATCATGTTGCCCACCGCCAACATGATACGCCCCAACATGGCCTCCTCTCTGTCATCCGCTGATCGGCCGGTCTCCGGCTCAGCTCTTCGCCTGCCCAGATCAGCCCGGATTTGGGCCACTTCCGCGCGCATCTCCGCCAGCTCTCTTTCCTGGCGGGTGTTCGCGGCGCGAAGCAGCTCCACTTCTTCGTCCGTGGTTCGGCATTTCAAGGCCGTCACCGCCTCTTGAATGGCCTCCGCTGCCTGCTTCAGGGAACGCACCATTGTCCCCTTAAGCTGGCCCGATTTTTTGGCAACGCTCAGAATGACCTCTACGCCATTCTGTGCGCGCGCGGCCAGTTCCTCCGCAGAGCGGTTTCCTCCTTCGGGTTGTTGTAGGTTTTTGGCTAAGGAGAGGATTTGCTCCTCAGCCAATATCCCGACCTCTTCCTTTTTGGCCTTAAGAAAGGCTTCCTTTGCTTTCCGTAAGCCCACGTAGGCGCCCGTTGTTGGTGGGCGCCCCCTTCCGCGTTTCGCCGACGCAGACCTACTCAGCAACTCCTCGCCAGCCGTGTCGTCCGAGTCCATCCCAGACTCACTGTCACCCGGGATGGGCCTCTTCCGCCATAGCCGGCCGCTTCGCAGTCCTGATGAACCGGAGGCGACTGTCACTAAGGTGCCAGTCGAGCCATCCGAATCCGACAGAGCTAGCTCGTCCATCGACTCCCGACCTTCACAGGTCACTTCCTCCTGAATTTGGCCTTCGCGGCCCACCTTCACTTCGTTTTGGCCATCGCAGCCCACCTTCACGTCATTTTGGCTATCGCAGCCCTCCACCAAAGCGTCAAAAGTTTGTGTATCCATATTAGTTCCCACGAGTAGAAACAGGATTAAACGCTGCCTAAAAGGCGCCTACAATTATCGCGCCCCGGGGGTCGGCCGGTACCCGGGCGGGTCCACACTAGCGACTGATAAACCCGTCAGCCATACATCCCGACTTGAGCCGGTCTGCAAACCTCCTCGCGGTGCGTCTCCGCTTGAGGTTCGGGGAATTTTTTATGGAGAGGTTATCTTCCTCGCGGCCCGGCCAATTAAGGCAAGGCCCTCGGGTCCAGGATCATTGGCCGATAGACGTGATCACCGACACCTCCTCTGGACTTACGATGTCACGAGCAGGCCGACAGGGTTAGTGCCAGCGATTGCCCGCGCTTACTCCAAATCCACTGCGCCTTCTGAGAACAGAGGGACGCGTGGAGGAGAGTTTGGTCCAATTAGCTTCCCCAAGGTGCTGGCTTGCACCCCAGGTACTAGAGCCCCCCCGCCACGACAAGGCTTGGAACCATGGGGGGGAACCTAACCTAACCTTTTTTTTTTTGTTCTCGCAGGAGAAATGCACTTACGCACAACCGGGCCGCTTGACGCGACCCGAGTGTGGGACTCGCCTAAAACCGGCTCTACCCACTAAAACTCCTGCGTCCGCTCCTCTGTGCCATATGGTGGCGGGGAGGTGGGGCACTTTCGTATTCTTCCACCGTCCCACCGGCACTTGCCAGCCTTGCCGGCGTTCAACTCGTCTGGGAGGAAGACCCCAGCAAATCGTCTCTAATGCGCGCGGTGTGCGGAGTCACCGCGCGCAGCTCCAGGAGGCCTTTGGCCTCGGTCATTCTATCGGGTTCAAGCAATATTTGAAAACCCTGAGAGTCTGACCAGGTTCTCCTGGAGGAAGCGATCATTCCATCGCTTCCTCCTGTGCCGCCCCTGAAGTTGTTGGGGCGGGCGCTTTCCTTGTCTTCTTTTTGGCCTTGGGCAGAGTCCCCTTACAAGAGGGAGACCCAACCCTATGGCCCGCCGGAAGATTTGCCGCCGAGCAAACGGAGCACTTTGGGTCGCTGAGACCGACATAGGCGCCCGTTGTCGGAGGGCGCCCCCTTCCTCTTTTCGCCGAACTAGAACGAGAGCCTTCCTCGCCGGCCGTATCGTCGGAGTCCAGCCCGGATACAGTGTCATCCGGGCCGGGCCTCTTGCGCCTAAGCCGGCTGGATCTTCCCCCTGATACTAGATCAACCAGCGACATTGTGCTGATCGAGCTGTCAGTATCTAAGTCTACGCCAAGATCTTTTGTTGAGGCGCGCACTCCCGTGGCGCGAGACCCAACCTCATTCCCTTCGTCATCCAAAACGTGTGCAGATTCGTTATCCAATGTGCAAAAGCGAGAGTCGTCGTAACGCAAACCAACAGGATGCTGGTCCGCGACGCAGTTTTTGCCCCCCCCAGAGTACGTGGGGCTGCCGGCACCCGAAGGCACCGGGAGGGATTCCCCAGCTTTGCTGGGACCCTCCTGGGTAGTCCTTTTAAAACTGCGACCGGTCATGGTTTGTTTTGTGGCTCATTCCGGGTGAGCCTACCCCCGTCTCGTCAGCGCTCGCACGATAACCCTACGCTGCGGCACGCCGACCGCGGTTTCGGGGTGATTTTTTAAAGAGGTTTTCTTCCTCTCAGCCCCACCCAGTGAGACAACCATGTCGCCTGTTTAACCAGTTTTCCAGTACTGGCCTGACAGCCTCGACGGTCCGGTGACCAGCCGTTGGTTCAGCCAGTCGCCTTTTCCACCTCTCGATCAAGGATCGCCAAGCGTGGGATCTCCATGTCTCCGTAACCATTGGTGGGTCGCCGCGAGACCGAAGCTCGATTCGCCGTTCATACGCTTTAGCAAGTAGCTCAGCCTCTAAGTCCCACGGGGGTGAGCCCGCCAGAACGCAAGCCGCCTCGTTGGAGATAGTGCGGTATCCCCTAATCGCCCTCACCGCCACTACCCGCTGTGGTTTCCGTAGCAGGGTGACGTTTGTCGCCGACAATGATGGGGCCCAAACTGGAGCTCCGTAGAGAGCCATAGACCGCACTACCCCCATGTAAAGACGGCGGCATGCATCACTCGGGCCACCGATGTTTGGCAGCAGCCGCCCCAGCGCACCAGCAGCGCCCATAACACGGGGTACCAGGCGCTGAAAGTGCGCGCGAAAACTCCACCGACTATCGAGGACAAGCCCCAGGTATCTCATATCAGGCTTGACCTCGATGCGAACTCCGCTCACTACGATGTGGGCCCCAGGAGGTGGCGCAGTCCGTCGCCCATGAAAACAAATGGCTTCAGACTTTTCTAGCGCCACCTCGAGACCCAACGCCCGAATTCGACCAACCACTATTGCCACGCCGGCCGTGGCCAGACGGGCGGACTCGCGATAATTTTCCCCTCGGGCAGTGACAAGAGTGTCATCTGCGTAGCAAGTCACTCGAAGGCCCGAGGGGAGTGCACCTCGCAGCACCCAGTCATAGCCGATGTTCCACAGGAGCGGCCCGAGAACCGATCCCTGTGGAACACCGCACGACATCCTCCTTCTACCTTGTGTTCCATCTTGCCCCACAAAGGTCACCCACCTCTCAGCCAAATAGTTTCCCAGCAGTTGACGGAGGTAGCGAGGCACCCGATGATAAACGAGCGCCTCTTTGACACAAGACCACGGCAGAGTATTAAAGGCATTGGCAATGTCTAGAGAAACTGCCATCAACACTCCACCCTGGGCAACCACCTCTTCCGAGTCGATCTTGACGCTTAAAATCGCATCGATTGTTGACCGGCCGGCTCGGAACCCGAACTGGGCATCAGACAAGCCGGGACCCATGCGACCCAGGTGCTCGACCAGGCGGGCAGCAATTATTCTCTCGAAAAGCTTGGCCGCCTCATCGAGCAACACAATGGGGCGATACGCTGCAGGAGACACTGCGGGGCGCCCCTCCTTCCTCAATAGCACAAGTCTGCCCGTCTTCCAAATCGTTGGGAATCGTCCCGACTCCAGGCAGGCTTGGAACAGCCGTTCGAGTCGGTCCCCGAGGACACTGATGGTCATCACCAAAACTCGGCCGTGAATGCCATCTGGTCCGGGTGCGGTGTTTTTGAGCCGGAGCTTATCTACAGCTGCTTCAAACTCTGCCCCTGTTATCTGTGGCACCCCATTTTCATCCTCTGCAGTATCTTCGGCGATAAATATAGACGGCGCCATCTCTTTTTCCTGGCGAGCGTTTGCGACGCGGAGCAGTTCGACCTCCTCACCCATCGTCCGGCTCTTCAGGGCCGCCACCGCATCCGAAATGGCTTCTGCAGCCTGTTTAAGGGCGCGCACCATTGTGCCCTTAAGCTGGCCCGATTTTTTGGCTACACCCAAGATGAGGTCAACACCTGCTTGGGCGTTGGCGGCCAGTTCTTCCGCGGAGCGGTCGTCTCCTCCAGTTTTTTCCAGGGTTTTAGCCATGGAGAGGATTTGTTCCTCAGCCAAAACCCCGACTTCTTCTTTTTTCGTTTTTAAGAAGGCCTCCTTTGCCTTCCGTAAACCCACGTACGCACCCGTGGTTGGCGGGCGCCCTCTTCCACGTTTCGCTGCCGCAGATCTACTAAACGTCTCCTCGCCAGCCGTGTCATCGGAGTCCATCCCAGATTCGCTGTCACCCGGGACGGGTCTCTTGCGCCACAGCCGGCCGCTTCTCAGTCCTGACGAACCAGAGGCGACCGTCACCAAAGTGCCAGTCGAGCCATCTGAGTCCGAAAGAGCTAACTCCTCCGTTGCGTTCTGGACTTCCACACTAGACTGGTAGCCCACTTCCTCCTCGGATTGGCCTTCACGGCCCACCTTCTCGTCGTTTTGGCCTTCGCGGCCCTCCACCAAAGCGTCAAAAGTTTTATTAGTTTCCATATTTGTTCCCACGAGTACAAACAGGATTAAACGCTGCCTAAAAGGCGCCTACAATTATCGCGCCCCGGGGGTCGGCCGGTACCCGGGCGGGTCCACACTAGCGACTGATAAACCCGTCAGCCATACATCCCGACTTGAGCCGGTCTGCAAACCTCCTCGCGGTGCGTCTCCGCTTGAGGTTCGGGGAATTTTTTATAGAGGTTATCTTCCTCGCGGCCCGGCCAACTAAGGCAAGGCCCTCGGGTCCAGGATCATTGGCCGATAGACGTGATCACCGACACCTCCTCTGGACTTACGATGTCACGAGCAGGCCGACAGGGCTAGTGCCAGCGATTGCCCGCGCTTACTCCAAATCCACTGCGCCTTCTGAGAACAGAGGGACACGTGGAGGAGAGTTTGGTCCAATTAGCTTCCCCAAGGTGCTGGCTTGCACCCCAGGTACTAGAGCCCCCCCGCCACGACAAGGCTTGGAACCATGGGGGGGAACCTAACCTAACCTTTTTTTTTTTTTTTTTTTTTTTTTTTTTTTTTTTTTTTTGTTCTCGCAGGGGAAATGCTCTTACGCACTGCCGGGCCGTGTGGACTGGCCCGAGTGTGGGACTCGCCGGACGGAACCGACCACTACCCACTAAAACCCCTGCGCCACCCCACTGTGCTGTGGTGGCGGGGAGGTGGGGACGCTTGCGCATTCTCCCACCTGCCCGCCAGCACCTGCCGGCCTTGCCGGCATTCTTCGGGGCCGGGGCCGTTATGGCCCCAGCGGACGGCTAGAAAGCGCGCGACTCCACGACGCCGCGCGCACCTCCTCGAGGCCTTTTGGGGCAGAGCCCCGGCCTCGATCACGGGGGACGGAGCAGGGCCTGGTAGGCCCGCCGCCGCACCCCCGTGCGTCTCCGGCGGATCGGGTCGGGGTTGGCCGCAGCCTCCTTTTCCCTCTCCGCCGTCTCCTTCTGCGACATCGCTTCCTCGCAGAAGGAGAGGACGGCCGTCCACGACTCTTCGCTCTCGACCATTGCTTTAACAACGGTCGGGAGCGAGAGATCCACCCCGATGGCATCGCGCAGGACACTACGCTGCACTGCCCACGAAGGGCACCCCTCGAGGGTGTGCTGCGCCGTGTCCTCGCTGCCCGCACAATGGTGGCAATCGGTCGTCGGCTCACGCTGGGCGATTCGACACAGGTACTTTCCAAAGCATCCATGCCCGGAAAGCACCTGTGTGAGCCGGAACGTGAGCCGTCCGTGCCGCCTGTCCAGCCAGTTTTGGAGAACCGGCCGGACAGCCTCGACAGTCCGTCGGCCGGCCGTTGGATCGGCCAGCCGCTCCGCCCATCTACGGACGGTGGACCGTCGAAGGTGGGACTTCCACCTTTCCGTCACCGTTGGCTGTTCGCCGCCGGACCGCAGCTCCTGGCGCCGCTCGTAGAGCCTTGCCAGTGCCGCGGCCTCCAGATCCCACGGCGGCGAACCCGCCAACACGCACGCCGCCTCCGTCGAGATGGTGCGATAGCCCCGAATAGCCCTGATCGCCATCACCCTCTGCGGTTGTCGCAAGAGGGCGATGGTGGCGCTTCGCAGCGCCGGAGCCCAGACAGGGGCTCCGTACAGGGCCATCGAGCGCACCACCCCGAGGTACAGGCGGCGGCAGGCCACACTCGGCCCCCCGAGATTCGGCAGCAGCCGCGAGAGAGCGGCGGCCGCCGCCATGAGACGGGGGACCAGGCGACGGAAATGCTCGCGGAAGTCCCAGCGGCTATCGAGGACGAGTCCGAGGTACTTCATATCGGACCCGACCTCGATTCGGACACCGCTAACCACGATGTGGGCCCCCGGAGGTGGCGCAGCCCTCGGCCTGTGGAAACACAAGGCCTCGGACTTTTCGAGCGCCACCTCGAGGCCCAGAGCGCGGATTCGCGCGACGACCGACGCCACGCCTGCCGTTGCCAGGCGGGCGGCCTCACGGTAGTTTGCCCCGCGGGCCGTGACCAGGGTGTCGTCCGCATAACACGTCACCCTGACGCCCGCGGGGAGAACGCCCCGCAGCACCCAATCGTATCCGATGTTCCACAAGAGGGGGCCCAGTACCGACCCTTGTGGAACACCGCACACCATCTCCCGAGTCTCCAGTCCACCTGTCCGCCCCTGGTATTGGACGTACCTTTGACTGAGGTAGTCCCCGATCAGGCGACGGAGGTAGAGAGGCACTTTATGGTGTTTTAGTGCCTCCCTGATGCAGCTCCACGGCATGGTGTTGAAGGCGTTCGCTATGTCAAGCGAAACCGCCAACAACACCCCACCGCGGGCGACAACCTCCTCCGAGTCGGCCTTGACGCGATTGATCGCGTCGATCGTCGAAAGGCCGGCCCGGAACCCAAACTGGGCGTTCGCCAAATCGGGACCTACCTCAGTCATATGCTTGACGAGGCGTGCAGCTATTATTCTCTCGAATAGCTTACACACCTCGTCGAGCAACACGATGGGGCGGTAGGCGGAGGGAGACTCTGCGGGGCGTCCGTCCTTCCGCAACAGGACCAAACTACCCACCTTCCACACTCTGGGGAACCGTCCCGACTCCAGGCAGCCATTGAAGAGCCGCCGGAGCCGGTCCCCTAGGACGTCGAGGGCCAAGACCAAGACGCGACCGTGTACTCCATCTGGCCCGGGCGCTGTGTTTTTCGCCCGGAGCTTGTCCACGGCCGCGTCGAACTCCTCGCTCGTGAGCTCAGCGACCCCGCTATCTTCCTCCTCACCACCGGCGCCACCTCTACGCGGCGCCATAGTGGGGGGGACGTGTTCCGCCCGATGTGGAAACAGGGCGGACACGACGTCCCTCACGAAGTGGTGGTCGAGACTCTGGGTCAGCGGAGGCGCCCAGGGGCGTAGTTTGCCCCTGACGGACTTATACGGACGCCCCCACGGATCGTTGTCCAGAGTCCCGAGCAGCTCCTCGCGCGCTTGGGTCTTGGCCCTGCTGATGGCGAGCTGTAGGGTCTTTTTCTTCACTCTGTAGACCTCGTACAGCTCGCGCTCCGTCGTCTCGTCGCGGTGCCGTCTTCTTCGGCACCTGGTGTACATACGCCTGGCCGCCACGCTCTCCACGCGGAGCGCGGCGATGTGGTCAGACCACCAGTACACCTGGCGACGAGAGGGGGGCGGCTTGGCCCGGGGCATCGACGCGTCGCACACTTGCGTCAACGCCCGCCGGAACCATTCCGCCTCCTCATCTACCCTCACAGGCCCGGCGGGTTGCGGTTGCCAGGCCTGGACGACGGAGGCCTCCAGCAGAGCGTCTCTGTCGAGACGCCCCAACGTCCACCTAGGGAGTGGCGGGACTCTACCTCTCGCGGGACTCGTGCCCGGGGTCGTCGACGAGGCGGAGACGTCAAATCGGACGTATAGGTGGTCCGACAGCGTCTCCACCCCATCGAGGACTCTCCAATCCCGGACACGGCGTGCTACAGCAGGGCTAGCGAACGAAACGTCCACTATCGAACCGCCCTGCTGTCTCACGCAAGTGAAGGTCGACCCCCTATTTAGGATGCAGAGGCCGACCAACACTGCCCACTCTTCCAGCGCGCTGCCTCGCGAGTCGGTGACGGGGGACCCCCATGCCGAGGATTTGGCATTGAAGTCCCCCATCACGATCACAGGGCGAGGATCGGCCCGTCTGACGAGAGCCTCAACCTCGCCCAAGAACGACTCGAATTCGGCGAAGCAGCGGCTGGGCGAAAAGTAGCACCCCACCACTACGGTTCCCTCACACTCGACGGCGACGAAGCCCCGGCCACGACCAAATACACCAGAGACCGGGGCTACGACCGAAGAAACTATGGCCACCAAGCCGTCGATGTCCCCAAACCAATTTGTTCGAGGGGGGACAAAGTACGGCTCAGCAGCGACAGCGACGTCGATATTCCACTCTGCTAGGGACTGCATGAAGAGATCCTGTGCCCCAGCAGAGTGGTTTAAATTTCCCTGAAGGAAGCGATGGTTGTGGCCCGCTAGGGCCATTATTTAGTTTCCATCGCTTCCCCCACTACCACCCCTGAAGAAGAAGGGGCGGGTGTTGCCGGTGCCGTAGAGGCCGCGGCTGTGACTTCTTTGCCTTTTCGGGGCTTGGGCAGGGTCCCCTTGCAGGAGGGAGCCCCAGCCCTGTGGTTCGCAGGGCGACCCGCTGCCGAGCATACAGAGCATCGCGGGTCGCCTGAACAGGCGGCGGCCTTATGCCCCATCTGACCGCAGCGGAAGCACTCGCCGCTGCGGTCGATCTCAGAGGTGCACTGCACTCCGGTGTGCCCAATAACGAGGCACCGGAAGCAGCGCATTCTCCTGGTGGGTAGCACCCGCACCTGCGCGGAAACCCAGCCCACCAGGAACCTGGAGCTGGCCACTCTTTTGGCCGCAGCCACCGGGCAGCGGACGAATATCGTACCGGTGCCCGATGGGGCGAAACGCACCTGCCCCGCTTTGATTGATGAGGCGGGGCAGCCTCCGCACTTGGCCACGGCTTCTACCACCTCCTCTGTGGTGACGGAATCGTCAAGCCCAGAAATGCGCATCTCCGCGCACTTCTCGGGCCTGGCGATCCTTACACTTTCAGCTGGCAGCACCTGTCTCAACTTCTGCGCCAGCTGGTCCGCCTTTTCTCCACTCGTGGCCCCAGGTACCTCGAGAATTCGAGCGCCCGTTGCTCCTTTCCTCACCCTGAGCGACGGAATACCTAGGTCAGCGATGGAAATTTTGTCCTTCGCCGACGCTAAGATCGTCGCGTAGGTCGCGCCTTTTTCTTCAGCACCAGGCTGTAGGGTGAGAACTACGGCTGCTGAGCGTGGCGGGCGTAACTTAGGCTCAGCTTTCCCACTCTTCTCACCCTTCTTTGCTTCTTGGGGCTTCGAAGGAGCAGAGGGCGCTTTCTTCTTTTTTGGAGCCCTCTTCTTCTTCTTCTTCCGCTTCTTCTTCTCCACTTGAGTCCACCCCTCCTCATCTGGGGTGTCTCGAGTGGAAGAAGTAGTTGGCGCCGGTGTCATCACCGGGGTCGCAGAGGACTGGGCACTTTGACCCTTGCCTTTACCTTTGCCCTTTTTTGTGGGCAAGGGCTTTTGCGACCCGGCGGCAACTTGCGCAGCCGTTATCTTCGTAGTGGTGTCCAAAGCCGGTTTGGCCGCGGACACCGCCTCCACCATTTTCGAATCTGCCCGTAGCGGGGGCCGAATTCGCTTCTCCGGCAGGAGCCGGTCCGACACGGAGGCCATCTTAGCGTCCATCATGTTGCCCACCTGCAACATGATGCGCCCAAGCATGGCCTCTTCCTTCTCCTCAACGGATCGGCTCACTTCCGGATCAGCTCTTCTTCTACCCATATCAGAGCGGATCTGAGCCATTTCCGCGCGCATTTCGGCCAGCTCTTTTTCCTGGCGAGCGTTTGCGACGCGGAGCAGTTCGACCTCCTCACCCATCGTCCGGCTCTTCAGGGCCGCCACCGCCTCCGAAATGGCTTCTGCAGCCTGTTTAAGGGCGCGCACCATTGTGCCCTTAAGCTGGCCCGATTTTTTGGCTACACCCAAGATGAGATCAACACCTGCTTGGGCGTTGGCGGCCAGTTCTTCCGCGGAGCGGTCGTCTCCTCCAGTTTTTTCCAGGGTTTTGGCCATGGAGAGGATTTGTTCCTCAGCCAAAACCCCGACTTCTTCTTTTTTCGTTTTTAAGAAGGCCTCCTTTGCCTTCCGTAAGCCCACGTACGCACCCGTGGTTGGCGGGCGCCCTCTTCCACGTTTCGCTGCCGCAGATCTACTAAACGTCTCCTCGCCAGCCGTGTCATCGGAGTCCATCCCAGATTCGCTGTCACCCGGGACGGGTCTCTTGCGCCACAGCCGGCCGCTTCTCAGTCCTGACGAACCAGAGGCGACCGTCACCAAAGTGCCAGTCGAGCCATCTGAGTCCGAAAGAGCTAACTCCTCCGTTGCGTTCTGGACTTCCACACTAGACTGGTAGCCCACTTCCTCCTCGGATTGGCCTTCACGGCCCACCTTCTCGTCGTTTTGGCCTTCGCGGCCCTCCACCAAAGCGTCAAAAGTTTTATTAGTTTCCATATTTGTTCCCACGAGTACAAACAGGATTAAACGCTGCCTAAAAAGGCGCCTACATTATCGCGCCCCGGGGGTCGGCCGGTACCCGGGCGGGTCCACACTAGCGACTGATAAACCCGTCAGCCATACATCCCGACTTGAGCCGGTCTGCAAACCTCCTCGCGGTGCGTCTCCGCTTGAGGTTCGGGGAATTTTTTATAGAGGTTATCTTCCTCGCGGCCCGGCCAATTAAGGCAAGGCCCTCGGGTCCAGGATCATTGGCCGATAGACGTGATCACCGACACCTCCTCTGGACTTACGATGTCACGAGCAGGCCGACAGGGTTAGTGCCAGCGATTGCCCGCGCTTACTCCAAATCCACTGTGCCTTCTGAGAACAGAGGGACACGTGGAGGAGAGTTTGGTCCAATTAGCTTCCCCAGGGTGCTGGCTTGCACCCCAGGTACTAGAGCCCCCCCGCCACGACAAGGCTTGGAACCATGGGGGGGAACCTAACCTAACCTAACCTAACCTAACCTAACCTAACCTAACCTAACCTAACCTAACCTAACCTTTTTTTTTTTTTTTTTTTTTTTTTTTTTTTTTTTTTTTTTTTGGTTTCGCAGGAGAAATGCACTTACGCACTACCGGGCCACGCGACGCGGCCCGAGTGTGGGACTCGCCTAAAACCGGCTCTACCCACTAAAACTCCTGCGTCCGCTCCTCTGTGCCATGGTGGCAGGGGAGGTGGTAAACTCCTTGCGGATTATTCCACCATCCCGCCGGCACTCGCCAGCTTATCCGGCGTCTTCTCGACTGGGGGAGACCCCAGCAAATACGTCTCAAATGCGCGCGGTGTGCGGAGGCACCGCGCGCTACTCCAGGAGGAAGCGGTTACTGCATTGCTTCTTCCGGCGCCACCCCGGATGGAGATGGGGTGTGCGCTGCTTGCGCCGAGGTGGCCGCGGCTCCTCGCCGCTTGGCGCGCTTGGGCAGGGTCCCCTTGCAGGAGGGAGCCCCTACCTTATGACCCGCCGGAAGACCCGCAGCCGAGCAAACGGAGCAACAAGGGTCGCCAGAACAGTCGGCGGCCTTGTGCCCCTTTTGACCGCAGCGGAAACACTCATCGCTGCGGTCAACCTCCGACGCGCACTGCACTCCGGTGTGCCCAACTACGAGACACCGGAAGCAGCGCAGAGGCCTGGTGGGCAGTACCCGCACTTGCGCGGACACCCAACCCACCAATAGCCTCGAGCTCGCCACCCTTTTCGCTGCTGCCACCGGGCAGCGGACAAATATTGTGCCGCAGCCCAAGCGAGAGAAGCGAAGCCGCCCCGCCTTGATGGTATCGGCAGGGCAGCCTCCACATTGGGCTACAGTGGCCACTACCTCCGCTTCTGTAACGGAGTCGTCTAGCCCGGAGATGCGCATCTCCGCACACCTCTCGGGCCTTACGATCCTTACGGTCTCTGCCGGTAAGACCGCCCGCAGCTTTGCAGCAAGCAGGTCAGCCTTTTCGGTGCTTGTTGCACCCGGCACCTCTAGTATTCGGGCACCCGTGGCCCCCTTTCTCATTTTTAGCGCCGGTATACCCAACTCGGCAAGCGAAACTTTGTCCCTTGCACGAGTCAGGACGGCCGCATAGGTTTCGCCCTTGTCTGCCGCACCGGGCTGCAGCGTTAGGACGACTGCCGCAGACCGGGGCGGGCGCAACCTTATCTTCCTTTTCTTATCCCTCTCTCCTTTCCCCGACCCCTGCTTTTTCGGCGGAGGCGGAGGAGTCTCTTCAACCTTCTTCTTCGTTTTATTCTTCTTCTTTGGTTTTCTCCTCTTGTCCACCCGGGTCCACTCTTCCTCATCCGGGGCCCGAGTGGAAAGTGAAGGCGCCGGTGTTTTTTCTTGGGTCACAACGGGCTGGGCACTTTGGCCCTTGCCCTTACCCTTACCTTTGATCGGTTTGGGCTTCTGCGACTCCTTGACGATCTCGGCAGTGGTTCGCCTCGTAGTGGTGGTGTCGTCTGTACCCAACTCAGTCACAGGCACCGCACTTGTCTCCTCCATGTCTCCTCTCAGTGGAGGCCGAATTCGCCTTTCTGGCAATAGCCGGTCCGAAACGGAAGCCATCTTGGCGTCCATCATGTTGCCTACTTGCAACATGATGCGACCCAACATGGCCTCCTCCTCCACTACGGGTTGGCTTTGCGTGGGTTCAGCCCTTTGTCGAGCCAGTTCTTCTTGGATTTGGGCTACTTCCGCGCGCAAAATTTTCAGCTCTTTTTCTTGCCGATAATTCGCCGCACGGAGCAGCTCCACTTCCTCTCCCTCGGTGCGCTCCTTCAATGCCGCGACCGCGTCTTGTATCGCCCATGCCGCTTGCTTAAGGGCGCGCACCATTGTGCCCTTAAGATTTTTAGATTTGGTAGCCACGCTCATAATAACATCACACCCTTTCTGAGCGTGCGCTGCCAGATCTTCAGATGTCCGTTCTTCTCCCCTAGGTCTTTCTAGGGTTTTGGCCATGGAGAGGATCTGCTCCTCGGCCAAAACCCCAATTTCCTCTTTCTTCGTCCTTATTAAAGCCTCCTTAGCCTGGCGTAGGCCTACGTAGGCGCCCGTTGTGGGTGGGCGCCCCCGTCCCCTTTTCGCCGGCCCTGAACGCTGTGCCTCCTCTTCAGCCGTGTCGTCGGAGTCCAGCCCGGATATGTCGTCATCCGGGCCGGGCCTCTTCCGCCTTAGCTGGCTGGTCTTCTCCGAAGTCTGAACAGGATCGGCCCTCACTGTTGTGCTGGTCGAGCTGTTCGAGTCTACTCTCCTGCCTAAGTTGACGGTTAGAAAACGCGCCCCCTTGGCGCACGCCCCAACCTCTTCCTCTACTACGTCCAAATCATAAGCCGAATCGATGTCCGAATAAGAATCGCATGAGTCGTCGTGGCGCGAGCCGGCAGAATGCCGGCCCACGAAGCAGCTTGTGCCCCCCCCAGAGTACGTGGGGCTGCCGGTACCCGAAGGTACCGGGAGGGATTCCCCAGCTTTGCCGGGACCCTCCTGGGTAGACCTTTTCAAACTACTTGTGCTATCCATTTTGGTTTTGTGGCCCATTACGGGTGGGCCGTACCCCCGTCTCGTCAGCGCTCGCCCGATAACCCTACGCCGCGGCACGCCGACCGCGGTTTCGGGGTGATTTTTTAAAGAGGTTTTCTTCCTCCCAGCCCCACAATGGGCTCCCGGAAACCGGGTTATGAGTGCCGCATCCAAACGCCGTTCTCATTAAGAGAACGGAAAGGAGCGGCGTAGTGGTCCAATTAGTTCCCCAAGGTGCTGGATTGCACCCCAGGTACTAAGCCCCCCCGCCACGACAAGGCTTGGAACCATGGGGGGGAACCTAACCTAACCTAACCTAACCTAACCTAACCTTTTTTTTTTTTTTTTTTTTTTTTTTTTGTTCTCGCAGGGGAAATGCTCTTACGCACTGCCGGGCCGTGTGGACTGGCCCGAGTGTGGGACTCGCCGGACGGAACCGACCACTACCCACTAAAACCCCTGCGCCACCCCACTGTGCTGTGGTGGCGGGGAGGTGGGGACGCTTGCGCATTCTCCCACCTGCCCGCCAGCACCTGCCGGCCTTGCCGGCATTCTTCGGGGCCGGGGCCGTTATGGCCCCAGCGGACCGCTAGAAAGCGCGCGACTCCACGACGCCGCGCGCACCTCCTCGAGGCCTTTTGGGGCAGAGCCCCGGCCTCGATCACGGGGGACGGAGCAGGGCCTGGTAGGCCCGCCGCCGCACCCCCGTGCGTCTCCGGCGGATCGGGTCGGGGTTGGCCGCAGCCTCCCTTTCCCTCTCCGCCGTCTCCTTCTGCGACATCACTTCCTCGCAGAAGGAGAGGACGGCCGTCCACGACTCTTCGCTCTCGACCATTGCTTTTACAACGGTCGGGAGCGAGAGATCCACCCCGATGGCATCGCGCAGGACACTACGCTGCACTGCCCACGAAGGGCACCCCTCGAGGGTGTGCTGCGCCGTGTCCTCGCTGCCCGCACAATGGTGGCAATCGGTCGTCGGCTCACGCTGGGCGATTCGACACAGGTACTTTCCAAAGCATCCATGCCCGGAAAGCACCTGTGTGAGCCGGAACGTGAGCCGTCCGTGCCGCCTGTCCAGCCAGTTTTGAAGAACCGGCCGGACAGCCTCGACAGTCCGTCGGCCGGCCGTTGGATCGGCCAGCCGCTCCGCCCATCTACGGACGGTGGACCGTCGAAGGTGGGACTTCCACCTTTCCGTCACCGTTGGCTGTTCGCCGCCGGACCGCTGCTCCTGGCGCCGCTCGTAGAGCCTTGCCAGTGCCGCGGCCTCCAGATCCCACGGCGGCGAACCTGCCAACACGCACGCCGCCTCCGTCGAGATGGTGCGATAGCCCCGAATGGCCCTGATCGCCATCACCCTCTGCGGTTGTCGCAAGAGGGCGATGGTGGCGCTTCGCAGCGCCGGAGCCCAGACAGGGGCTCCGTACAGGGCCATCGAGCGCACCACCCCGAGGTACAGGCGGCGGCAGGCCACACTCGGCCCCCCGAGATTCGGCAGCAGCCGCGAGAGAGCGGCGGCCGCCGCCATGAGACGGGGGACCAGGCGACGGAAATGCTCGCGGAAGTCCCAGCGGCTATCGAGGACGAGTCCGAGGTACTTCATATCGGACCCGACCTCGATTCGGACACCGCTAACCACGATGTGGGCCCCCGGAGGTGGCGCAGCCCTCGGCCTGTGGAAACACAAGGCCTCGGACTTTTCGAGCGCCACCTCGAGGCCCAGAGCGCGGATTCGCGCGACGACCGACGCCACGCCTGCCGTTGCCAGGCGGGCGGCCTCACGGTAGTTTCACAAGAGGGGGCCCAGTACCGACCCTTGTGGAACACCGCACACCATCTCCCGAGTCTCCAGTCCGCCTGTCCGCCCCTGGTATTGGACGTACCTTTGACTGAGGTAGTCCCCGATCAGGCGACGGAGGTAGAGAGGCACTTTGTGGTGTTTTAGTGCCTCCCTGATGCAGCTCCACGGCATGGTGTTGAAGGCGTTCGCTATGTCAAGCGAAACCGCCAACAACACCCCACCGCGGGCGACAACCTCCTCCGAGTCGGCCTTGACGCGATTGATCGCGTCGATCGTCGAAAGGCCGGCCCGGAACCCAAACTGGGCGTTCGCCAAATCGGGACCTACCTCAGTCATATGCTTGACGAGGCGTGCAGCTATTATTCTCTCGAATAGCTTACACACCTCGTCGAGCAACACGATGGGGCGGTAGGCGGAGGGAGACTCTGCGGGGCGTCCGTCCTTCCGCAACAGGACCAAACTACCCACCTTCCACACTCTGGGGAACCGTCCCGACTCCAGGCAGCCATTGAAGAGCCGCCGGAGCCGGTCCCCTAGGACGTCGAGGGCCAAGACCAAGACGCGACCGTGTACTCCATCTGGACCGGGCGCTGTGTTTTTCGCCCGGAGCTTGTCCACGGCCGCGTCGAACTCCTCGCTCGTGAGCTCAGCGACCCCGCTATCTTCCTCCTCACCACCGGCGCCACCTCTACGCGGCGCCATAGCGGGGGGGACGTGTTCCGCCCGATGTGGAAACAGGGCGGACACGACGTCCCTCACGAAGTGGTGGTCGAGACTCTGGGTCAGCGGAGGCGCCCAGGGGCGTAGTTTGCCCCTGACGGACTTATACGGGCGCCCCCATGGATCGTTGTCCAGAGTCCCGAGCAGCTCCTCGCGCGCTTGGGTCTTGGCCCTGCTGATGGCGAGCTGTAGGGTCTTTTTCTTCACTCTGTAGACCTCGTACAGCTCGCGCTCCGTCGTCTCGTCGCGGTGCCGTCTTCTTCGGCACCTGGTGTACATACGCCTGGCCGCCACGCTCTCCACGCGGAGCGCGGCGATGTGGTCAGACCACCAGTACACCTGGCGACGAGAGGGGGGCGGCTTGGCCCGGGGCATCGACGCGTCGCACACTTGCGTCAACGCCCGCCGGAACCATTTCGCCTCCTCATCTACCCTCACAGGCCCGGCGGGTTGCGGTTGCCAGGCCTGGACGACGGAGGCCTCCAGCAGAGCGTCTCTGTCGAGACGCTCTGCTGGAGGCCCTCTTTGGAGAGGGGAGGGGAAGCTTCCTTGACCTCCGTCGTGGCTTGCTTCTTATTCTTCCGGTTTTTCCTTCCCTTTTCCACCCGGTTCCACCCCTCGTTCCCAACCGGAGCTTCCTGGGCGGAAGTAGAAGGCGTCGGTTCAATCGCCGGGGCCACCGTTGGCTGGGCTTTTTGGCCCTTGCCCTTGCCCTTGCCTTTTGAGGGCTTAGGCTTCGGCGACCCCATGACGACCTCAGCGGCGGTCCGTCTCATTGCGCTGTCTGGTTCGACCACAGGCACCGCTTCTATCTCCTGTTTATCTCCCCTCAGCAGGGGTCTAATACGCCTCTCTGGCAAGAGCCGGTCCGACAACGAGGCCATCTTGGCATCCATCATGTTGCCTACCTGCAACATGATGCGCCCAAGCATGGCCTCCTCCCGCTCTTCCGCGGATCTACTCCCTTCCGGCTCCTCCCTTCGCTTGCCCAGATCGGCACGGATTTGCGCCAGCTCTGCCCGCATCTCTTTTATTTGTTTTTCCTGCCGGTAGTTAGCAGCACGGAGCAGCTCTACCTCCTCAGTCTCCGTTCGTTCTTTTAGGGCCGCCACCGCGTCCTGGATGGCCCATGCCGCCTGTTTTAATGAACGGACCATCGTGCCCTTCAAGTTTGTCGACTTTTGCGCGACGCTCATGATAAGATCTACCCCCTTCTGGGCGTGCGCAGCCAGATCTTCTGAAGAGTGGGCCTCCCCTCTTTTATGGGTCTCCAGAGCTTTGGCCAGGCTCAGGACTTGTTCCTCGGCCAATAACCCTACTTCCTCCTTCTTGGCCTTTAAAAGGGCCTCTTTTGCTTGGCGTAGGCCAACGTAGGCACCCGTTGTTGGCGGGCGCCCTCTTGTCCTTTTCGCCGGTCCATCCTCGCCAGCGGTGTCGTCCGAGTCTATCCCAGACTGACTGTCGCCCGAAACAGGCCTCTTCCGCCACTGCCGGCTGCTCCTCGTCCTTGACGAAACAGTCTGAGAACTGTCCGTATCCAAATCCTCGCCATAGTCGTTTGTTGAGACGCGCACCCCCGTGGCGCGCGCCCCAACCTCCTTCTCACCACTGCCAAAATCGCGTGCTGAATCAGTGTCCGGTGTCGAAATGCCAAAGTCGTCGGTGCGCGAGCCGGCAGGTTGCCGGCCCACGAAGCAGCTTGTGCCCCCCCCAGAGTACATGGGGCTGCCGGTACCCGAAGGCACCGGGAGGGATTCCCCGGCTTTGCCGGGACCCTCCTGGGTAGTCCTTTTCAAACTGCGACCTGTCATTGTTGGTTTTTGTGGCCCATTCCGGGTGGGCCTACCCCCGTCTCGTCAGCGCTCGCCCGATAACCCTACGCCGCGGCACGCCGACCGCGGTTTCGGGGTGATTTTTTAAAGAGGTTTTCTTCCTCCCAGCCCCACAATGGGCTCCCGGAAACCGGGTTATAAGTGCCGCATCCAAACGCCGTTCTCATTAAGAGAACGGAAAGGAGCGGCGTAGTGGTCCAATTAGTTCCCCAAGGTGCTGGATTGCACCCCAGGTACTAAGCCCCCCCGCCACGACAAGGCTTGGAACCATGGGGGGGGGGGAACCTAACCTGACCTAACCTAACCTAACCTTTTTTTTTTTTTTTTTTTTTTTTGTTGACGAAGGGGAAATCCATTATGGATACCCCGCCGTTCTTGAAGGGGATAGAAGAACGACGAGGTTATGTTGGACTTTCACCAACTAAAACCCCTCCGGTAGCCGTCTACCGTGCATTAGGGTGACCACGGGGTCTCAATGAACACGTACCGCGGCCAACCCTGCACGTCGCCCCCTCGGGCCCCTCCAGAAGATAACCTCCTTTCAGTACGGTAGTGTGGGGCTACGCCACGCCGCCGTCCGTCCCGGGGTTGACACCGAGGTAACTTCCCCCTTGCCGTCACCTCCCAACCCCCACTTCCCCTTTTAGTCGCCTTTTACGACAGGCAGGGGATACCGTAGCCCTATTCGTCGCCCGGAACTACAGGGCCAGGTGCGGGCCCTAACTACGGGGTCCACGCCTTCTTCTCCGGGAAGGGTCAGTTCTTTCCCGATCCCTTTCCGCGTTCTCTTTCTGGAGCAGAACGCTCTCACAGAAAGAGACCATAGCTTTCCATGCCCTTACGTCGTGCAACATGGCTCTTACGACATTAGGAAGGGCTAGATCATTGCCTAGGTGAGCCACTAGGGCAGTCCTTTCGCTTGTCCAGGCTGGACACTCTTCGAGAGTGTGCTGAGCGTCATCCCTTTCGCAGCTGCAGTGGTGACACTTTGGGGTTGCTTCTCGTCCTATCCTATTTAGGTAGGCGCCAAAGCATCCGTGGCCGGTCAGCATTTGAGTCAGCCTATATGTTACTGCCCATCTTCTGTTTAGCCAAGGCATGAAGTTGGGCAGTATCGCCCCTGGAGCGCGTTGGCGGGCGGCGTTCGTGTTTACGAGACGCGCCCGCCATTGTGTTAATGCCCGTTGGAGCATTCTATCCCTCAGTCTTTCCCCGCCTGAGGTTTCGTCATTGCTGCGTAAACACCGATATATATCGGCGCTTACGCCCGCCAAGATATCAAGAGGTGGTACTCGGGCTATCAGTAAAGCCGCCTCATGGGATATGGTACGATATCCGCGGGCAATTCGGATCGCCATCCTGCGTTGAAACCCGTTAAGAAGGGCTCTACTGCTTCGGTCTTTTGCAAGACTATTGGACCAGACCGGCGACCCATAAAGTGCTATCGATCTGATAACCCCTCCATAGAGTCGCCGGACGGTCTCGTTCGGTCCTCCCAGATTCGGCAGTAGGCGGTGTAGCGCGCCCATTACTTTCTCAAGGCGGGGGACTAAGCGGGTGAAATGCTCCTTGAACTCCCACCTACTGTCCAAAACCAGGCCAAGGTACTTCATGTACCTGCCTACGGGGATTTGGACGTTATTCACGTGGATAGATGCGCTTGGTGGCTCCCGTCTCCGAGGGAGGTTGTGGAGCCAGATAGCTTCCGTTTTTTGGGGAGCTATTTTTAGACCAAGCGCATGTATCCTCCTCGTTACGTATGCGATCCCCAATTCTGCAATCCGGACTGTTTCTTCGAAGTCGTTCCCGGTCGCGGTTATAAGTGTGTCGTCTGCATAGCAGACGACCTGCACGCCAGCTGGAAGTTCCGTCCGCAGAACCGCGTCGTATGCCAGATTCCATAGAGGGGGGCCCAGTACGGAGCCTTGAGGGACCCCGCAAAGTACCTCCCTCTCACATAATTCATTGTTCTGGCCGTTCCATTGGATTACCCTGTTGGTAAGGTAATCCTCTATCACGTTCCGAAGATATACGGGAACCCTATGGTAAGTAAGCGCCTGGTGAATGGCCTGAAACGGCAAGGAGTTAAAGGCATTCACAATGTCCAGGCTTATCGCCAGAACCACTTTGCCCTGACTCGTAGCCTCGTCAGATATTGCGCGGACACGGAGGATTGCATCTATTGTAGAGCGACCCTTCCGGAATCCAAACTGCGCATCTGAGAGGTCTGGACCGATCTCGGAGAGGTGTTTTGCGAGTCTGCTTGCAACTACCCTTTCTAGCAATTTACCCGCTTCATCTAGCAGACATATTGGCCGGTATGCAGATGGATTGTCCGCGGCCCTGCCCTCTTTCTTTATCAGGACCATCCTTCCAACTTTCCAAGGGGCCGGGAACCGACCCTGGCGTAGGCAATTGGTAAAGAGCTGCCTCAGTTGATTCCCTAACACAGAGAGGGCCAAGCCCAGTGCCCGACCGGGGACACCGTCTGGCCCTGGGGCCGTTTTCTTTGAAAGCAGATGATGTACGGCCTGTCCAAATTCCTCTTCTGTGACCGTCCAATCGTTGCTCCATTGAAAGGACACGTTCTGGTTCATGTGAGCGTGCTCTGCAGGTCTCGGGAAAAGGTTCCCCATAACGGCGTCCAGAAACTCCGGATCCATCGATTCAGTCAATGGAGGGACCCACGGTCTGAGCTTTCCGAGGACTATCTTGTACGGACGCCCCCATGGGTCGCTATTGAGTTGGTCGACAAGTTCTGCCCAGGAACGTGACTTGGCATTAGCGATGGCCACCTGGAGTAATTTAGTAGCCCTCCTGTAAGACTCGTAGGCGCTCGTGATCTCGTCGTCCGTGGATCGTCGCCGCCTTCGCGTCCTGGTGTATACACGCCGGGCACGTAGACATGTCCTCCGTAGTTGGGCTATCTCGTCCGTCCACCAGTAAGCTGATCTTCGCTTGATTGGTTTGGAGCGGGGCATCGCTATATTACAGATGTCAGTCATGACAGACTGAAAGCGAGCTGCTTCATCTGTTACGTCGGAAGACACTTCCCTACTCGCCTGAGGCCAGTCAGCCACGTTTGCCGCGGCAATTAGCTTGTCTCGGTCAAGTCGTTTAAGAGACCAGCGTACCGGCTGATTACGCGGTCTATGATCCATAGGCAGTCGGCCGACATCGATAATGATGTGCCGGTGGTCAGACAGAGTGACCAAGTCTTCAGCCACCCTCCAACTCGATACAAGTCGGACAGCGGCAGGTGTTGCCCACGAAAGATCAACTACCGACTCCCCCTGCCATCGTACGCACGTGTTCTCCGTGCCACGATTCAAGAGCCGGAGGTCTGCACTGGCAGCCCACTCTTGCAGGGTTTCCCCTCTGACGCTGTCTCGCGCATTCCCCCAAGCCCTCGAGTGGGCGTTAAAGTCGCCCAGTACGAGTACTGGGCGAGGATGACACGCGCGGATGTAGTTCGTAAGGCTGTCCAGATATGTCTCGAAGGCGTTCAAAGAACAGTTCGGCGAGATGTAGCAGCCAATGATCACCATGTTTCTACATGTCACAGCCACAAATCCCGGGCCGCTCGTCATAAAGGCGCAGGGAGGGTCTTCTGCGTCGCCACTCCAATAGATGGCAACTGAGCCTCCTACATCCCCGAACCACCGAGGGTTATTCGGGATAGCATGGGGCTCCGCTATTACCGATATGGCAATCCTCAGCTCTGCCGCGGTTTGCAGCAGCAGGTCTTGGGCTCCGCGGCAGTGGTTGAGGTTGCCTTGGAGGATTCTTATTGATCGATCGAATTTTGAATCTCCATGGCGACCTCAGGACTTTGTTTGTCCGGGCGTGGATTTGGGACGCTCTCCCTTACATTTGAAGCAGAGCCCTGCTGCGTTCTGCTTCTTTTGGTTTTTGGCGGGGTGCAGTTTTTGCTCCCCAGCCTATGGTCTGCTGGAATCCCCAAGTCGGAGCAGACAGGACATGTGAAGGTCGTCCCTGGGCAAGCGCGGGCAGTGTGTCCGAGCTGACCACAAGCGTAGCATCTGCCACTCCTGTCCTCGTCGTTTGGGCACTGCGCCTTGACATGTCCCATTCTCAGGCATTTAAAGCATTGCAAGGGACGTGCTTTGAGCATCCTCACCCGCGCTGAATGCCAGCCTCTGATGGTGATCCTTCCTGATGCTTCCGTTGCGATCTTTCGTACCGCTGTTATGGGGCACTTCACCCAGGCCGTGCCTAGTCTGCGATAAGGTTGCCTGATTTCTCCAACTTTGACGTCGGCTACAGAGCATCCTCCTGCAGTGGCGATAGCTGCCGCGACATCTTCTGGGGTGATGGACTCATCGAGATCCATCACACGCATCTCTCCGGTCTTAGTCGGGCGTGCGATGCGCACATCTGCGAAGTCACTTAGGGCTGCACGCATTGCTTCCGCCAGTTTGGTAGCCTTACATTCCGCGTCTGCGCCTGGGACCTCTATTACGATGCCTCCAGTCGCAGCGCGTTTTTGTCGAATGTTGGTAATACCAATTTCTGCAAGTTTTACTCTTTGCTTTGCAGCAGTCATTACCGCTGAGTAGGTGGAGTTTGAGCCTGCAGGAACCGTCACCGTTACGGCAGCCGTCTTCGGTACACGTGGTGGTTTGGGACTTCCCTTGTTCTTTGGTGTCGTCCTAGCGTTTCCGGGTTGAGCCGGTTTTTTCTGTTGACTAGCAACCTTGGACCAGGCTGGCGCCTGGTTTTTCGATCCCAGTAGTTGGTTGTTCCTAGGTGGCTGTTCACTAGGAGGCTGCTGAACAGTCCGAGACTCGGGCTCAGAAGGCAAAGCTAGAGCTTTGGCTTTTTTCTTTGGTTTCCGTCGCTTTCTTCTCTTGTTGTTCTCATCCGGTAATTCCTCCTGTTCCGAACGGGTCACCACAGGCGCAACGGTACTTGGCGCTTTCCCTTGAAGCGGGGGCCTGATGGCCCGATCAGGGAATATCTCAGCCCTAAATGCGGCAAACCGTTGGTCCAACAGGGTGCCTATTTCCTCGAGCGTAAGACCAGTGCTTTCTTTCGGAGTTGGCATTGGGACTACGTTTTGTGTAGCGTCATCCTGTTTACACCGTCGAAGCTCTTCCAGCTCTTTAGTCAGTCGATTGAGCGACTCCTCCATGCTAGTTATCCGCGAGCGTAAGGCTGCATTTTCGGCTTCTAGTTTTTCCGAACTCGGATTTAGTGCTCGCAAGGAAATTTCGTCTGCTGCAGCTTTGACAGTTCTCGCAGCTATCCTGAGACTGCGCACGAAATTTCCTTTTAGGTTCTTAGACCTGTCAGCGACCTTCTCTACAGACTCCATGGACTCCGCAATTCGAGCCCCGAGGTCTGCTGTTGGCTGTGCTCTCATTTCCGCGGCCAACTCTTCCCTTCCCGGCAACGTGTCTTTCGCCCGGGTGTTCGACGTTGTGAGTGACGAGATATCACTCGCTTCGTCTTCCTCAGTCCGTGCGTTTGACCGAAGCTTGCGCTTGGCCGAAGGTATTTCAGTGTCCTCCGCCCGCCTGCCACGTTTCCTTGCACGAATGGCGGCTGATGCAGCTGAGGATGCCGAACAGACTGATGCATTGTCGTCATCCTCAGATCCGCCGATAGACCTGGGAACAGCGAATATGTCTTGGTCTTGTTCCCTACCACTCTTTTCTCCCACATCTTTACTACCACGCCTAGTTGCCCCCCCAGATACGGATGGGCTGAGTGTATCGGTAGTTGCCGCCTGGGCATCTACCGATACACCAAGGGATTCTCCGGCATTGCCGGTACCCTCCTGGGTATTCGGTTCCTTAAGCGTGCTGCGCATATTGTTTGGTTTTGGTTGACACCCTCGGGACCGGGTTCCCCCCGGCCATGCACACCATCGGCGGGTGTCGGGACCTTAGTGTTCGGGCCCATTTTTTATTGAGGTTGGGCTTCCTTGCGACCCAAGAGGATCCCCGGTCCTCTATGAAAGAGGGTAACGGGTCGGCCGTCTAACCAGTCGTAAAGATGACCAGTAGGACGCCCATTTTGCTCTGCGGGGTAGGGGACAGAACCACCACCACCACAGCACCGCAGGCCTTGGAGGCCCGCCATCCCACGAGCTATTGCTCCACATGCACTCAGTGCTAAGCGCCAGAGGCGCTTTCTGCATCTCCTGTCCCCTCTTCTAGTAAGAGGAGTACCGAGAGCAGTCAACGCGGCCCAATTGGTTTCCCCAAGGTGCTGGATTGCACCCCAGGTACTATGCCCCCCCGCCGCGACAAGGCTTGGGACCATGGGGGGGAACCTAACCTAACCTTTTTTTTTTTTTTTTTTTTTTTTTTTTTTTTTTTTTTTTTTGTTCTCGCAGGGGAAATGCTCTTACGCACTGCCGGGCCGTGTGGACTGGCCCGAGTGTGGGACTCGTCGGACGGAACCGACCACTACCCACTAAAACCCCTGCGCCACCCCACTGTGCTGTGGTGGCGGGGAGGTGGGGACGCTTGCGCATTCTCCCACCTGCCCGCCAGCACCTGCCGGCCTTGCCGGCATTCTTCGGGGCCGGGGCCGTTATGGCCCCAGCGGACGGCTAGAAAGCGCGCGACTCCACGACGCCGCGCGCACCTCCTCGAGGCCTTTTGGGGCAGAGCCCCGGCCTCGATCACGGGGGACGGAGCAGGGCCTGGTAGGCCCGCCGCCGCACCCCCGTGCGTCTCCGGCGGATCGGGTCAGGGTTGGCCGCAGCCTCCCTTTCCCTCTCCGCCGTCTCCTTCTGCGACATCACGTCCTCGCAGAAGGAGAGGACGGCCGTCCACGACTCTTCGCTCTCGACCATTGCTTTTACAACGGTCGGGAGCGAGAGATCCACCCCGATGGCATCGCGCAGGACACTACGCTGCACTGCCCACGAAGGGCACCCCTCGAGGGTGTGCTGCGCCGTGTCCTCGCTGCCCGCACAATGGTGGCAATCGGTCGTCGGCTCACGTCGGGCGATTCGACACAGGTACCTTCCAAAGCATCCATGTCCGGAAAGCACCTGTGTGAGCCGGAACGTGAGCCGCCCGTGCCGCCTGTCCAGCCAGTTTTGGAGAACCGGCCGGACAGCCTCAACAGTCCGTCGGCCGGCCGTTGGATCGGCCAGCCGCTCCGCCCATCTACGGACGGTGGACCATCGAAGGTGGGACTTCCACCTTTCCGTCACCGTTGGCTGTTCGCCGCCGGACCGCAGCTCCTGGCGCCGCTCATAGAGCCTTGCCAGTGCCGCGGCCTCCAGATCCCACGGCGGCGAACCTGCCAACACGCACGCCGCCTCCGTCGAGATGGTGCGATAGCCCCGAATGGCCCTGATCGCCATCACGCGATTGATCGCGTCGATCGTCGAAAGGCCGGCCCGGAACCCAAACTGGGCGTTCGCCAAATCGGGACCTACCTCAGTCATATGCTTGACGAGGCGTGCAGCTATTATCCTCTCGAATAGCTTACACACCTCGTCGAGCAACACGATGGGGCGGTAGGCGGAGGGAGACTCTGCGGGGCGTCCGTCCTTCCGCAACAGGACCAAACTACCCACCTTCCACACTCTGGGGAACCGTCCCGACTCCAGGCAGCCATTGAAGAGCCGCCGGAGCCGGTCCCCTAGGACGTCGAGGGCCAAGACCAAGACGCGACCGTGTACTCCATCTGGCCCGGGCGCTGTGTTTTTCGCCCGGAGCTTGTCCACGGCCGCGTCGAACTCCTCGCTCGTGAGCTCAGCGACCCCGCTATCTTCCTCCTCACCACCGGCGCCACCTCTACGCGGCGCCATAGCGGGGGGGACGTGTTCCGCCCGATGTGGAAACAGGGCGGACACGACGTCCCTCACGAAGTGGTGGTCGAGACTCTGGGTCAGCGGAGGCGCCCAGGGGCGTAGTTTGCCCCTGACGGACTTATACGGGCGCCCCCACGGATCATTGTCCAGAGTCCCGAGCAGCTCCTCGCGCGCTTGGGTCTTGGCCCTGCTGATGGCGAGCTGTAGGGTCTTTTTCTTCGTCCTGTAGACCTCGTACAGCTCGCGCTCCGTCGTCTCGTCTCGGTGTCGTCTTCTTCGGCACCTGGTGTACATACGCCTGGCCGCCACGCTCTCCACGCGGAGCGCGGCGATGTGGTCAGACCACCAGTACACCTGGCGACGAGAGGGGGGCGGCTTGGCCCGGGGCATCGACGCGTCGCACACTTGCGTCAACGCCCGCCGGAACCATTCCGCCTCCTCATCTACCCTCACAGGCCCGGCGGGTTGCGGTTGCCAGGCCTGGACGACGGAGGCCTCCAGCAGAGCGTCTCTGTCGAGACGCCCCAACGTCCACCTAGGGAGTGGCGGGACTCTACCTCTCGCGGGGCTCATGCCCGGGGTCGCCGACGAGGCGGAGACGTCGAATCGGACGTATAGGTGGTCCGACAGCGTCTCCACCCCATCGAGGACTCTCCAATCCCGGACACGGCGTGCTACAGCAGGGCTAGCGAACGAAACGTCCACTATCGAACCGCCCTGCTGTCTCACGCAAGTGAAGGTCGACCCCCTATTTAGGATGCAGAGGCCGACCAACACTGCCCACTCTTCCAGCGCGCTGCCTCGCGAGTCGGTGACGGGGGGACCCCCATGCCGAGGATTTGGCATTGAAGTCCCCCATCACGATCACAGGGCGAGGATCGGCCCGTCTGACGAGAGCCTCAACCTCGCCCAAGAACGACTCGAATTCGGCGAAGCAGCGGCTGGGCGAAAAATAGCATCCCACCACTACGGTTCCCTCACATTCTACTGCGACGAAGCCCCGGCCACGACCAACTACACCGGAGACCGGGGCCACGACCGAAGTGACGATGGCCACCAAGCCGTCCAAGTCCCCCACCCAATTAGCTCTAGAGGGGACAAAGTACGGCTCAGCGGCCACAGCGACGCCGATATTCCACTCCGCCAGGGACTGCATAAATAGATCTTGTGCCCCGGCAGAGTGGTTCAAATTCGCCTGTAGGAAGCGATGGATTGGGCCCGCTAGGGCCATTATTTGGTTTCCATCGCCTCCCCGCGACCCAACCCTGAAGTGGATGGGGCGGGCGTTGCCGGTGCCTTTGTGGCCCCGGCTGTAGCCTCTCTGCCCCGTCGGGGCTTGGGCAGGGTTCCCTTGCAAGTGGGAGCCCCAGCCCTGTGATTTGCAGGACGACCCGCTGCCAAACATACGGAGCAACGCGGGTCGCCCGAACAGGCGGCGGCCTTATGCCCCATCTGACCGCAGCGGAAGCACTCGCCGCTGCGGTCGACTTCAGATGTGCACTGCACTCCGGTGTGTCCAACGACGAGGCACCGGAAGCAGCGCATGCGCCTTGTGGGCAGCACCCGCACCTGTGCGGACACCCACCCTACCAGGAGCCTGGAGCTTGCCATCTTTTTAGCGGCGGCCACCGGGCAGCGGATGAAAATCGTGCCGCTACCCGATGGGGCAAAACGCACCTGCCCCGCCTTGATTGAGTCGGCAGGGCAGCCTCCGCATTTGGCCACGGCTTCTACCACCTCCGCTGTTGTGACAGATTCGTCAAGCCCCGAGATGCGCATTTCCGCGCACTTCTCGGGCCTGGCAATCTTGACACTTTCAGCTGGCAGCACCTCCCGCAGCTTTTGTGCGAGTTGGTCCGCCTTCGCAGAACTCGCAGCCCCCGGCACCTCTAAGATACGGGCGCCAGTGGCGGCTCTTCTGACTTTCAGCCCCGGGATGCCTAGCTCAGCGATGGACACTTTCTCTTTCGCTTGAGCTAGGACAGTTGCATAGCTCGCGCCGTTTTCGGTCGCTCCGGGCTGCAGCGTCAAGACGACGGCCGCAGACCGGGGCGGGCGCAGGCGCGGTGCAGTTTTCCCACTTTTTTCTTCTTTTGTCCTCTCCTGGGGCTTCGATGGAGGAGAGGACGCCTTCTTCTTCTTTGGCGCCCTCTTCTTCTTCTTCTTCCTTTTCTTCTTCTCAACCTGGGTCCACCCCTCCTCAACTGGGGCGTCCCGAGCGGGAGAAGAAGAAGGCTCCGATGCTACCACTGGGGCCGCAGCAGGCTTGGCGCTTTGGCCTTTGCCCTTGCCTTTTCCCTTTGTGGGCTTGGGCGCCTGCGACCCCGCAACAACTTCGGCGGCAGTCTGCCTCTTTGCGGTTTCAACGACCGGTTTGGCCACTGCAACCGCCTCCACCTTTTTCAGGTCCCCGCGTAACGGGGGACGAATGCGTTTTTCCGGCAGGAGCCGGTCCGACACGGAGGCCATCTTGGCGTCCATCATGTTGCCCACCTGCAACATGATACGCCCCAACATGGCCTCTTCCCTCTCTTCTGTCGATTGGCCCACTGCCGGCTCAACCCTTCGCCTTCCAAGGTCGGCCCGAATTGCTGCCAACTCTGCGCGCATCTCCGCCATTTGTTTCTCTTGGCGGGCATTTGCAGCGCGGAGCAGCTCCACTTCTTCGCCGGTGGTTCTACTCTTAAGGGCCGTCACCGCCTCTTGGATGGCCTCCGCCGCTTGTTTGAGGGAGCGCACCATGGTTCCCTTGAGTTGGCCAGATTTTTTGGCGACGCTCAGGATGAGGTCCACCCCGGTCTGAGCGTGCGCAGCCAGCTCTTCTGAGGAGCGCTCCTCGCCTCCAGTTTTCGCCAAGGCTTTGGCCATGCCGAGTATTTGTTCTTCGGCCAAAACCCCGACTTCCTCCTTTTTCGCCTTTAGAAAGGCCTCCTTAGCCTTTCGTAGGCCCACGTATGCGCCCGTAGTTGGCGGGCGCCCTCTTCCACGTTTCGCTGACGCCGACCTACTGTATGCCTCCTCGCCAGCCGTGTCATCGGAGTCCATCCCAGATTCGCTGTCACCCGGGACGGGCCTCTTTCGCCACAGCCGGCCATTACGCAATCCTGATGAATCAGAAGCGACCGTCACCAGAGTGCCAGTCGAGCTATCCGACTCGGACAGAACCACTTCTTCCATCGTTTCGTGGCCTTCACGGCCCACTACCTCCTCAATTTGGCCTTCACGGCCCGCCTTCTCTTCGATTTGGCCTTCGCGGCCCACCTTCACGTCTTTTTGGCTGTCACAGCCCTCCACCAAAGCGTCAAAAGTTTTTGTATCCATATTAGTTCCCACGAGTAGAAACAGGATTAAACGCTGCCTAAAAGGCGCCTACAATTATCGCGCCCCGGGGGTCGGCCGGTACCCGGGCGGGTCCACACTAGCGACTGATAAACCCGTCAGCCATACATCCCGACTTGAGCCGGTCTGCAAACCTCCTCGCGGTGCGTCTCCGCTTGAGGTTCGGGGAATTTTTTATGGAGAGGTTATCTTCCTCGCGGCCCGGCCAATTAAGGCAAGGCCCTCGGGTCCAGGATCATTGGCCGATAGACGTGATCACCGACACCTCCTCTGGACTTACGATTTCACGAGCAGGCCGACAGGGCTAGTGCCAGCGATTGCCCGCGCTTACTCCAAATCCACTGCGCCTTCTGGGAACAGAGGGACACGTGGAGGAGAGTTTGGTCCAATTAGCTTCCCCAAGGTGCTGGCTTGCACCCCAGGTACTAGAGCCCCCCCGCCACGACAAGGCTTGGAACCATGGGGGGGAACCTAACCTAACCTAACCTTTTTTTTTTTTTTTTTTTTTTTTTTTGTTCTCGCAGGAGAAATGCACTTACGCACTACCGGGCCACTGCACGCGGCCCGAGTGTGGGACTCGCCTAAAATCGGCTCTACCCACTAAAACTCCTGCGTCCGCTCCTCTGTGCCATATGGTGGCGGGGGGGTGGGGCGCTTTCGCATTCTTCCACCGCCCCTCCGGCACTCGCCAGCCTTGCCGGCGTTCTACTCGGCTGGGGGTAAGACCCCAGCAAAACGTCGCTAATACGCGCGGTGTGCGGAAACACCGCACGCGACTCCGGGAGGAAGCGGTCACTGCATCGCTTCCTCCTGCGCCACCCCGGATGGAGTTGGGGTATGCGCTGCTTGCGCCGAGTTGGCCGCGGCCCTTCGCCGCTTGGCGCGCTTGGGCAGGGTCCCCTTGCAGGAGGGTGACCCAACCTTATGGCCCGCCGGAAGATCCGCCGCCGAGCACACAGAGCATTTCGGCTCGCCGGAGCAATCGGCGGCCTTATGCCCCTTTTGACCGCAGCGATAGCACTCGTCGCTGCGGTCGACTTCCGACGTGCACTGCACCGCTGTATGCCCGACCACCAGGCAGCGGTAGCAGCGCAGGCGCCTTGCGGGCAGCACCCGCACTTGCGCCGACACCCATCCGATAAGAAGCTTTGAGCTTTCTATTTTCTTCGCCGCAGCCACTGGGCAACGGACAAATATCGTCCCGCGGCCTGATTGGGAGAACCGCACTCGCCCCGCCTTTATAGCGTGAGCAGGGCAGCCCCCACATTTGGCCACGGCGTCTACAACCTCCTCGTGTGTGATAGAATCGTCGAGCCCGGAAATGCGCATCTCTGCGCACTTCTCGGGCCGGGCGATTCTAACTGTATCCGCCGGTAGGACCTCCAGCAGCTTAGTGGCCAGCTGGTCGGCCTTTTCAGCGCTCGCAGCGCCTGAAACTTCTAGAATTCGGGAGCCCGTGGCCCCCATCCTCATTTTTACGGCCGGGATGCCCAGCTCGGCGAGGGAGACCTTGTCTCTCGCACGAACCAGGACGGCCGCATATGTTGTGCCCTTATCCGCCGCACCGGGCTGCAGCGTCAGAACGACAGCCGCTGACCGGGGCGGGCGCAACTTTGGCTTCTTTTTCCTGTCGCCCTTCCTCGGATTTTGCTCTTTGGAGAGGGGAGGGGAAGCTTCCTTGACCTCCGTCGTGGCTTGCTTCTTATTCTTCCGGTTTTTCCTTCCCTTTTCCACCCGGTTCCACCCCTCGTTCCCAACCGGAGCTTCCTGGGCGGAAGTAGAAGGCGTCGGTTCAATCGCCGGGGCCACCGTTGGCTGGGCTTTTTGGCCCTTGCCCTTGCCCTTGCCTTTTGAGGGCTTAGGCTTCGGCGACCCCATGACGACCTCAGCGGCGGTCCGTCTCATTGCGCTGTCTGGTTCGACCACAGGCACCGCTTCTTGTGGGGCACCCTTGCCCTTTGTGGGCTTGGCTTTCCGCGACCCGGCAACTACCCCGGCGGTAATATTCTCCGTGGCAGTGTCTGCGGCCGGAGTGGCGACAGACACCGTTTCAGCGTGTATGCTATCTCCTTTTAATGCTGGCCGGAGGCGTTTTTCCGGCAGGAGCCGGTCCGAAACCGAGGCCATCTTAGCATCCATCATGTTGCCTACCTGCAACATGATGCGCCCAAGCATGGCCTCCTCCCGCTCTTCCGCGGATCTACTGCCTTCCGGCTCCTCCCTTCGCTTGCCCAGATCGGCACGGATTTGCGCCAGCTCTGCCCGCATCTCTCTTATTTGCTTTTCTTGTCGGTAGTTAGCAGCACGGAGCAGCTCTACCTCCTCAGTCTCCGTTCGTTCTTTTAGGGCCGCCACCGCGTCCTGGATGGCCCATGCCGCCTGTTTTAGCGAACGGACCATCGTGCCCTTCAAGTTTGTCGACTTTTGCGCAACGCTCATGATAAGGTCTACCCCCTTCTGGGCGTGCGCAGCCAGGTCTTCCGAAGAGTGGATCTCCCCTCTTTTGTGTGTTTCCAGAGCTTTGGCCAAGCTGAGTACTTGTTCCTCGGCCAATAACCCTACTTCCTCCTTCTTGGCCTTTAAAAGGGCCTCTTTTGCTTGGCGTAGGCCAACGTAGGCACCCGTTGTTGGCGGGCGCCCTCTTGTCCTTTTCGCCGGTCCATCCTCGCCAGCGGTGTCGTCCGAGTCTATCCCAGACTGACTGTCGGCCGAAACAGGCCTCTTCCGCCACTGCCGGCTGCTCCTCGTCCTTGACGAAACAGTCTGAGAACTGTCCGTATCCAAGTCCTCGCCAGGGTCGTTTGTTGAGACGCGCACCCCCATGGCGCGCGCCCCAACCTCCTTCTCACCACTGCCAAAATCGCGTGCTAAATCAGTGTCCGGTGTCAGAATGCCATAGTCGTCGGTGCGCGAGCCGGCAGGTTGCCGGCCCACGAAGCAGCTTGTGCCCCCCCCAGAGTACATGGGGCTGCCGGTACCCGAAGGCACCGGGAGGGATTCCCCGGCATTGCCGGGACCCTCCTGGGTAGTCCTTTTCAAACTGCGACCTGTCATTTTTGGTTTTTGTGGCCCATTCCGGGTGGGCCTACCCCCGTCTCGTCAGCGCTCGCCCGATAACCCTACGCCGCGGCACGCCGACCGCGGTTTCGGGGTGATTTTTTAAAGAGGTTTTCTTCCTCCCAGCCCCACAATGGGCTCCCGGAAACCGGGCTATGAGTGCCGCATCCAAACGCCGTTCTCATGAAGAGAACGGAAAGGAGCGGCTGGTGGTCCAATTGGCTTCCCCAGGGTGCTGGATTGCACCCCAGGTACTGAGCCCCCCCGCCACGACAAGGCTTGGAACCATGGGGGGGAACCTAACCTTTTTTTTTTTTTTTTTTTTTTTTTTTTTTTTTTTTGTTCTCGCAGGAGAAATGCACTTACGCACTACCGGGCCACGCGACGCGGCCCGAGTGTGGGACTCGCCTAAAACCGGCTCTACCCACTAAAACTCCTGCGTCCGCTCCTCTGTGCCATATGGTGGCGGGGGGGTGGGGCGCTTTCGCATTCTTCCACCGCCCCAACCGGCACCTGCCAGCCTAGCCGGCATTCAACTCGGCTGGGGGGGAGATCCCAGCATGTCTTCTGTAATGCGCGCGGTGTGCGGAAACACCACGCGCTACTCCAGGAGGAAGCGGTCATTGCATCGCTTCCTCCTGCGCCACCCCGGATGGAGCTGGGGTGTGCGCTACTTGCGCCGATCTAGCCGCGGTTCCTCGCCGCTTGGCGCGCTTAGGCAGGGTCCCCTTACAGGAGGGAGACCCAACCCTGTGGCCCGCCGGAAGACCCGCAGCCGAGCACACTGAACAGCAGGGGTCGCCGGTGCAGTCGACGGCCCTATGCCCTTTTTGTCCGCAGCGATAGCACTCATCGCTGCGGTCAGTCTCCGATGTGCACTGCACCGCTGTATGCCCGATAACCAGGCAGCGGTAGCAGCGCAAGGGCTTGGTGGGCAGCACCCGCACCTGCGCGGATACCCACCCTACCAGCAGCTTGGAGCATGTCACTTTGCTCGCCACGGCCACCGGGCAGCGGATATATATTGTACCGCGACCCGATGGCGAGAACCGAATTCGCCCCGCCTTTATTACTTCGGCAGAGCAGCCTCCACTTTTGGCTACAGCAGCTACCACTTCCTCCTCCGTAACCGAATCGTCCAACCCGGAAACACGCATTTCTGCACACTTCTCGGGCCGGGCAATTCGCACGGTGTCCGTCGGCAGTACCTCCCGTAGCCTCTCTGCCAACTGATTAGCCTTTTCGGCACTCGTGGCCCCCGACACTTCCAGCACTCGAGCCCCCGTGGCCCCCCTCCTCATTTTAACGCCCGGTATACCAAGCTCGGCGAGGGACACTTTGTCCCGCGCTCGAGTAAGGATGGCCGCATAAGTCGCCCCTTTGTCTGCCGCTCCGGGCTGCAGCGTCAGGACGACTGCCGCTGTCCGGGGCGGGCGCAACCGTGTCTTCGTTTTCTTTTTGCCTGATCTGATTTGCATCTCTCCTTTCCCTGACTTCTGGTTTGTCGAGGAAGGAGGGGAAATCTCCTTAGCCTTCTTCGTGGCCTTCTTTCTCTTTTTCCTCCTGTCTTTCCTTCCATTCTCCACCCTTGTCCATTCCCCCTCGTCGAGAGTGTCCTGAGCGGATGTGGAAGGCGCCGGTTCTGTCAGCGGGGCCACTGTGGGCTGGGCACTTTGACCCTTGCCCTTGCCCTTGCCTTTTGAGGGCTTGGGCTTCTGTGACCCCGCAACGACCTCGGCGGTGGTCCGCATTATAGCGATGTCACCAATTGGTTCTGGCGCAGACACCGCTTCCTCCTCTCTTACTTCGCCTCTAAGTGGGGGCCGAAGACGTCTCTCTGGCAGTAGACGATCGGCCACTGAGGCCATCTTGGCGTCCATCATGTTACCTACTTGTAACATGATGCGACCCAACATGGCCTCCTCCTTGTCCTCCATGGGTGGGGCTGCCTCAGGTTCAGCCCTAGTCCTTTCCAGGTCAGCACGGATCTGTGCCAGCTCCGCGCGCAGCTCCGCCAGCTCCTTCCCCTGGCGGTAGTTGGCTGAGCGGAGCAGCTCCAGCTCCTCTCCTTCCGTACGGCTTTTAAGGCCTGTGACCGCATCCTCGATTGCCCACGCTGCCTGCTTAAGGGCACGTATCATTGTGCCCTTAAGGTTTTTGGATTTTTGGGCAACGCTCATAATGAGGTCAACCCCAGACTGAGCGTGCGCAGCTAGCTCTTCGGAGGAGCGGTCCTCTCCTCTATATTTGTCCCGTCGTTGTTCTAGGGTTTTGGCCATGGAGAGTATTTGCTCCTCGGCCAAAACCCCGATTTCTTCCTTTTTCGTTTTTAGGAGGGCTTCCTTGGCTTGTCGTAAGCCAACGTAGGCGCCTGTTGTTGGTGGGCGCCCACGCCCTCTTTTCGCCAGTCCAGTTCTCGGCGTTTCGTCAGCGGCCGTGTCATCCGAGTCCAGCCCAGATTCGGCATCATCCGGGCCGGGCCTCTTTCGCCGTAATCGTCCGGTTTTATCCGTTGACAGTGACATCACGCCAGTCGAGCTGTCGGTGTCAAAGTCACCAGTGTCAGTTTCTGAGCCGCGTACTCCCTCAGCAGCCTCCTTCCGAGCAATATCCAAATAGTGTGCAGCTTCTATGTCCAGTATCGATTCGCAGGGTTCGTCGGTGCGCGAACCGGCGGAAAGCCGCCCCGCGAAGCAGTTTTTGCCCCCCCCAGAGTACGTGGGGCTGCCGGCACCCGAGGGCGCCGGGAGGGATTCCCCGGCTTCGCCGGGACCCTCCTGGGTATACCTTTTAAAACTGCCATGTCGGTCCATTTTTGGTTTTGTGGCCCATTCCGGGTGGGCCTACCCCCGTCTCGTCAGCGCTCGCCCGATAACCCTACGCCGCGGCACGCCGACCGCGGTTTCGGGGTGATTTTTTAAAGAGGTTTTCTTCCTCCCAGCCCCACAATGGGCTCCCGGAAACCGGGTTATGAGTGCCGCATCCAAACGCCGTTCTCATGAAGAGAACGGAAAGGAGCGGCGTAGTGGTCCAATTAGTTCCCCAAGGTGCTGGATTGCACCCCAGGTACTAAGCCCCCCCGCCACGACAAGGCTTGGAACCATGGGGGGGGGGGAACCTAACCTAACCTTTTTTTTTTTTTTTTTTTTTTTTTTTTTTTTGGTTTCGCAGGAGAAATGCACTTACGCACTACCGGGCCACGCGACGCGGCCCGAGTGTGGGACTCGCCTAAAGTCGGCTCTACCCACTAAAACTCCTGCGTCCGCTCTCTGTGCCATATGGTGGCGGGGAGGTGGTAACTCTCTCGGATTATTCCACCATCCCACCGGCACCTGCCAGCCTAGCCGGCATTCTACCCAGCTGGGGGGAGACCCCAGCGAAAACGTCTCTGATGCGCGCGGTGTGCGGAAACACCACGCGCTACTCCAGGAGGAAGCGGTTACTCCATCGCTTCCTCCGGCACCGCCCCTGATGTAGTTGGGGCGGGTGCTGTTGACGCCGATGTGGCTATGGCCCTTCCTCTTTTTGCGTTCCTGGGCAGGGTCCCCTTACAAGAGGGAGACCCGACCGTGTGGCCCGCCGGGAAATTCGCATCCGAGCAGACGGAGCACTTGGGTTCGCCGGAGCAACCGGCGGCCCTGTGACCCTTCTGACCGCAGCGGTAACACACGTCGCTGCGGTCAACCTCCGATATACATTGTACCGCCGTGTGGCCGACTATCAGGCAGCGGTAGCATCTTAGGCGCCTGGCGGGCAGTACCCGCACTTGCGCGGACACCCATCCCACCAGGAACCTAGAGCTGGCCACCTTTTTAGCCGCTGCCACAGGGCAGCGCACGAAAACTGTGCCACGACCTGACGGGGAGAAGCGGACTTGCCCCGCCTTGATGGCGTCAGCATTGCAGCCCCCATATCTGGCCACAGCCTCTATAACTTCCTCCTTAGTTATAGAATCGTCAAGCCCAGAGATACGCATCTCTGCGCACCTCTCAGGCCTGGCGATCCGTACTGTGTCTATTGGCAAGATCTCCCGCAATTTAGCAGCTAGGGTATCTGCCTTCACGGCGCTTGCAGCGCCTACAACCTCCAGAATTCGGGAGCCTGTGGCTCCCATCCTCATCTTTACAGCTGGGATGTCCAGCTCGGCCAGGGATACTTTGTCCCTCGCACGAGTCAGGACAGCCGCGTAGGTTGCGCCCTTATCGGCCGCGCCGGGCTGCAACGTCAAAACGACAGCTGCTGTCCGGGGCGGGCGCAACTTCGGCTCTGCCTTTTTGGATTTCTCCCTCTTCCTCGACTCCTGTTTCCTCAAGGGAGGAGGGGAAGCCTCCTGTTTCTTCTTTGCTTTTTTCTTCTTCTTTTTCTTCTTATTCTCAGCCCGGGTCCACCCCTCATCACCTGGAGCGTCCCGAGCGGAGGAAGGAGGTGTCGTCTCCGGGGCCGCAGTGGGCTGGGCACTTTTGCCTTTGCCCTTGCCCTTACCTTTTGACGGCTTGGGCTTATGCGACCCCCCGACAACTTCAGCGGCCGTCTGTGTTATTGCGGTGTCCAAGGCCGGTTCAGCCATTGGCACTGCTTCCACCTCTATATTGTCCCCTCTCAGCGGGGGCCTAAGTCTCTTTTCCGGTAGTAACCGGTCTGATACGGAGGCCATCTTGGCGTCCATCATGTTGCCCACTTGCAACATGATACGACCCAACATGGCCTCCTGGTCCTCCCCAGTGCGGCTCTCATTAGGGTCCGCTCTACACTTGTGCATTTCTTCGCGGATCTGAGCCACTTCCGCGCGCAGTACCTTCAGCTCTTTCTCCTGCCGATAGTTCGCCGCGCGGAGCAGCTCCACCTCTTCTCCTTCGGTGCGTTCTTTTAATGCCGCGACCGAATCCTGTATCGCCCACAACGCTTGCTTAAGGGCACGCACCATTGTGCCCTTAAGATTCTTGGATTTTTGGGCCACGCTCAGAATGAGGTCGCACCCTTTCTGAGCGTGGGCGGCAAGGTCCTCAGATGTGCGTTCTTCCTTTCGAGATCTTTCCAGGGTTTTGGCCATGGAGAGTATCTGCTCCTCGGCCAAAACCCCGATTTCCTCTTTCTTCGCCTGTAATAGCGCCTCCTTAGCCTGGCGTAGGCCGACGTAGGCACCCGTAGTTGGTGGGCGCCCCCGTGTCCTCTTCGCCGGGCCAGTACGCTGTGTCTCCTCGCCGGCCGTGTCGTCTGAGTCCAGCCCGGATTCGTGATCACCCGGGCCGGGCCTCTTTCGTCTAAGCCGTCCAGTTGCCCCGATAGCTGAACTGTCGGAGTCCAAGTCCTCGCCATGGTCTTTGGCTGAAGCGCACGCCCTCGTGGCACGCACCCCAGCCCCAGAATCAACGTCGCCAAAATCGTGTGCAAGATCTGTATCAAGGTCAGAATCGCCAGAGTCGTAGTGACGCGGACCGGCAGGACGCCGGCCCACGAAGCAGTTTGTGCCCCCCCCAGAGTACGTGGGGCTGCCGGTACCCGAAGGCACCGGGAGGGATTCCCCGGCTTTGCCGGGACCCTCCTGGGTAGTCCTTTTCAAACTGCCGGAACTTTCCATTGTGGTTTTGTGGCCCATTCCGGGTGGGCCTACCCCCGTCTCGTCAGCGCTCGCCCGATAACCCTACGCCGCGGCACGCCGACCGCGGTTTCGGGGTGATTTTTTAAAGAGGTTTTCTTCCTCCCAGCCCCACAATGGGCTCCCGGAAACCGGGTTATGAATGCCGCATCCAAACGCCGTTCTCATTAAGAGAACGGAAAGGAGCGGCGTAGTGGTCCAATTAGTTCCCCAAGGTGCTGGATTGCACCCCAGGTACTAAGCCCCCCCGCCACGACAAGGCTTGGAACCATGGGGGGGAACCTAACCTTTTTTTTTTTTTTTTTTTTTTTTTTTTGTTCTCGCAGGAGAAATGCACTTACGCACTACCGGGCCACTGCACGCGGCCCGAGTGTGGGACTCGCCTAAAATCGGCTCTACCCACTAAAACTCCTGCGTCCGCTCCTCTGTGCCATATGGTGGCGGGGGGGTGGGGCGCTTTCGCATTCTTCCACCGCCCCTCCGGCACTCGCCAGCCTTGCCGGCGTTCTACTCGGCTGGGGGTAAGACCCCAGCAAAACGTCGCTAATACGCGCGGTGTGCGGAAACACCGCACGCGACTCCGGGAGGAAGCGGTCACTGCATCGCTTCCTCCTGCGCCACCCCGGATGGAGTTGGGGTATGCGCTGCTTGCGCCGAGTTGGCCGCGGCCCTTCGCCGCTTGGCGCGCTTGGGCAGGGTCCCCTTGCAGGAGGGTGACCCAACCTTATGGCCCGCCGGAAGATCCGCCGCCGAGCACACAGAGCATTTCGGCTCGCCGGAGCAATCGGCGGCCTTATGCCCCTTTTGACCGCAGCGATAGCACTCGTCGCTGCGGTCGACTTCCGACGTGCACTGCACCGCTGTATGCCCGACCACCAGGCAGCGGTAGCAGCGCAGGCGCCTTGCGGGCAGCACCCGCACTTGCGCCGACACCCATCCGATAAGAAGCTTTGAGCTTTCTATTTTCTTCGCCGCAGCCACTGGGCAACGGACAAATATCGTCCCGCGGCCTGATTGGGAGAACCGCACTCGCCCCGCCTTTATAGCGTGAGCAGGGCAGCCCCCACATTTGGCCACGGCGTCTACAACCTCCTCGTGTGTGATAGAATCGTCGAGCCCGGAAATGCGCATCTCTGCGCACTTCTCGGGCCGGGCGATTCTAACTGTATCCGCCGGTAGGACCTCCAGCAGCTTAGTGGCCAGCTGGTCGGCCTTTTCAGCGCTCGCAGCGCCTGAAACTTCTAGAATTCGGGAGCCCGTGGCCCCCATCCTCATTTTTACGGCCGGGATGCCCAGCTCGGCGAGGGAGACCTTGTCTCTCGCACGAACCAGGACGGCCGCATATGTTGTGCCCTTATCCGCCGCACCGGGCTGCAGCGTCAGAACGACAGCCGCTGACCGGGGCGGGCGCAACTTTGGCTTCTTTTTCCTGTCGCCCTTCCTCGGATTTTGCTCTTTGGAGAGGGGAGGGGAAGCTTCCTTGACCTCCGTCGTGGCTTGCTTCTTATTCTTCCGGTTTTTCCTTCCCTTTTCCACCCGGTTCCACCCCTCGTTCCCAACCGGAGCTTCCTGGGCGGAAGTAGAAGGCGTCGGTTCAATCGCCGGGGCCACCGTTGGCTGGGCTTTTTGGCCCTTGCCCTTGCCCTTGCCTTTTGAGGGCTTAGGCTTCGGCGACCCCATGACGACCTCAGCGGCGGTCCGTCTCATTGCGCTGTCTGGTTCGACCACAGGCACCGCTTCTTGTGGGGCACCCTTGCCCTTTGTGGGCTTGGCTTTCCGCGACCCGGCAACTACCCCGGCGGTAATATTCTCCGTGGCAGTGTCTGCGGCCGGAGTGGCGACAGACACCGTTTCAGCGTGTATGCTATCTCCTTTTAATGCTGGCCGGAGGCGTTTTTCCGGCAGGAGCCGGTCCGAAACCGAGGCCATCTTAGCATCCATCATGTTGCCTACCTGCAACATGATGCGCCCAAGCATGGCCTCCTCCCGCTCTTCCGCGGATCTACTGCCTTCCGGCTCCTCCCTTCGCTTGCCCAGATCGGCACGGATTTGCGCCAGCTCTGCCCGCATCTCTCTTATTTGCTTTTCTTGTCGGTAGTTAGCAGCACGGAGCAGCTCTACCTCCTCAGTCTCCGTTCGTTCTTTTAGGGCCGCCACCGCGTCCTGGATGGCCCATGCCGCCTGTTTTAGCGAACGGACCATCGTGCCCTTCAAGTTTGTCGACTTTTGCGCAACGCTCATGATAAGGTCTACCCCCTTCTGGGCGTGCGCAGCCAGGTCTTCCGAAGAGTGGATCTCCCCTCTTTTGTGTGTTTCCAGAGCTTTGGCCAAGCTGAGTACTTGTTCCTCGGCCAATAACCCTACTTCCTCCTTCTTGGCCTTTAAAAGGGCCTCTTTTGCTTGGCGTAGGCCAACGTAGGCACCCGTTGTTGGCGGGCGCCCTCTTGTCCTTTTCGCCGGTCCATCCTCGCCAGCGGTGTCGTCCGAGTCTATCCCAGACTGACTGTCGGCCGAAACAGGCCTCTTCCGCCACTGCCGGCTGCTCCTCGTCCTTGACGAAACAGTCTGAGAACTGTCCGTATCCAAGTCCTCGCCAGGGTCGTTTGTTGAGACGCGCACCCCCATGGCGCGCGCCCCAACCTCCTTCTCACCACTGCCAAAATCGCGTGCTAAATCAGTGTCCGGTGTCAGAATGCCATAGTCGTCGGTGCGCGAGCCGGCAGGTTGCCGGCCCACGAAGCAGCTTGTGCCCCCCCCAGAGTACATGGGGCTGCCGGTACCCGAAGGCACCGGGAGGGATTCCCCGGCATTGCCGGGACCCTCCTGGGTAGTCCTTTTCAAACTGCGACCTGTCATTTTTGGTTTTTGTGGCCCATTCCGGGTGGGCCTACCCCCGTCTCGTCAGCGCTCGCCCGATAACCCTACGCCGCGGCACGCCGACCGCGGTTTCGGGGTGATTTTTTAAAGAGGTTTTCTTCCTCCCAGCCCCACAATGGGCTCCCGGAAACCGGGCTATGAGTGCCGCATCCAAACGCCGTTCTCATGAAGAGAACGGAAAGGAGCGGCTGGTGGTCCAATTGGCTTCCCCAGGGTGCTGGATTGCACCCCAGGTACTGAGCCCCCCCGCCACGACAAGGCTTGGAACCATGGGGGGGGGGGGAACCTAACCTAACCTAACCTAACCTAACCTAACCTAACCTAACCTAACCTAACCTAACCTAACCTAACCTAACCTAACCTAACCTAACCTTTTTTTTTTTTTTTTTTTTTTTTTTTTTTTTTTTTTTTTTTTGGTTTCGCAGGAGAAATGCTCTTACGCACTACCGGGCCACGCGACGCGGCCCGAGTGTGGGACTCGCCTAAAACCGGCTCTACCCACTAAAACTCCTGCGTCCGCTCCTCTGTGCCATGGTGGCAGGGGAGGTGGTAACTCCTTGCGGATTATTCCACCATCCCGCCGGCACTTGCCAGCCTTGCCGGCATGCTCCTTGGCTGGGAGCAGGACCCAGCACATCTACTCATATCGGGCGCGCGGTGTGCGGAACCACCGCGCGCATATCTCAATCCGGGGAAGCGGTCATTCCATCTCCTCCCGCGCCCCCCCCAATGAAACAGGAGGAAGCACGGTTGGCGACGGAGCGGCCGCGGTATGTCGACGCCGATGTCTGGCCTTGGGCAGAGTCCCCCTACAGGAGGGAGACCCCACCCTATGCCCGGCCGGAAGGCCCGCCGCCGCACAAACAGAGCAGCGTGGGTCCCCGGCACAGTCAACGGCCTTGTGCCCTTCTAGACCGCAGCGATAACACTCACCGCTGCGGTCTATCGCCGAGTCGCACTGCGCGCCAGTGTGCCCCACTACGAGGCACCTGAAGCAGCGCAAGCGCTTGGTGGGCAGCACCCGCACTTTGGCGGACACCCATCCCACCAAGAGTCTCGAGCCTGCCACCCTTTTTGCTGCAGCTATCGGGCAGCGGACGTAAATCGTACCGCAGCCCGTTGCCGCGAATCGCAATTGCCCCGCCTTGATGGCGTCGGCGGGGCAGTCCCCACATCGGGCCACAGCGGCCACCACCTCTTCTCGCGTGACGGAGTCGTCCAGCCCGGAAATGCGCATTTCTGCGCACTTCTCTGGCCGGGCGATCCTGACTGCATCTCCAGGTAAGACCTCCCGAAGTCTTGCGGCTAACTGGTCAGCCTTGGCTGAGCTCGAGGCGCCCGTAACCTCTAAGATTCGCGCGCCCGTCGCTCCCCTTCTCATTCTGACTCCTGGGATTCCCAGCTCAGCGAGGGAGACTTGGTCCCTGGCTTGGGTGAGAACGGCCGCATACGTTGCACCCATATCGGCCGCACCGGGTTGCAGCGTCAGAACGACAGCTGCAGTCCGGGGCGGGCGCAACCGCGGCGCCGCTTTTTCCTTAGGCATTGTTGGCCTCTTCTTTGGGGCCGGAGTGGGAGGCTCCTTTTCCCCCCTCTTGGCCTTCTTTCTCCTCCGTCGTTTTCTTTTCTGGTTTTCCACCCGGGTCCAACCCTCCTGGTCTGGGGCCCGAGCGGAAGACGTAGGCTGCGTGGCAGTCACAGGGGCCGCGGCGGGCAGGGCACTTTGGCCCTTACCCTTGCCCTTGCCTTTGTGGGGCTTGGGCTTCCGCGACCCGGCAACCACTTCCGCGACGGTCGCACCTGCAGCCGTCACCTCGACTGCTGCGGTGCGAGCATCCGCCTCCTCCCTTCTTTTATCCGCCGCCAGCGGCGGCCTGAGCCGCTTTTCTGGCAGCAGTCGGTCCGCCAACGAGGCCATCTTGGCGTCCATCATGTTGCCGACTTGCAACATGATGCGCCCCAACATGGCCTCCTCTCTGTCCTCCGTTGGTTGGGCCACCTCCGGCACGGCGCGCTGCTCTGTGGTTACGTCAGCCCGCTGCTCCTCCAAAGCAGCCCGGAGCCTAGCGACCTCCGCGCGTAGTGTCGCCAGCTCCTTCTCCTGCTTATGCCAACGCCACTTCATTAGCTCGAGCTCCTCGGTTTCGGTGCGGCTTCTGAGACCGACCACCGCATCTTCGATAGCCAAAGCCGCCTGCTTAAGGGCACGCACCATAGTGCCCTTAAGGTTTTTCGACTTTTGCGCGACGCCCATTACGAGTGATATCCCGGACTGGGCGTGCGCGGCCAGTTGGTCAGTGGTGCGGTCTTCTCCCCGCGCCATCATCCTCTCCATTTCCAGGGTTTTGGCCATGGAGAGTAACTCGTCCTCAACCAAAGCCCCGTCCTCCTTTCTCTTACTTCCTGCGTAGGACTCCTCGGATATAAGAGACCTCACCTCAGCGGTGCGGGCGCCGGATGTTAGTGAGCGCCCACGACCTCTCTTAGCTGTTTGGGGCCGTTCTACAAAGTCCTCGGCAGCCGTGTCGTCCGAGTCGACCCCGGACGACGGATCGCCCGGGACACGCCTCTTCCTCACCAGCCGCCCTGACTTCGCCCCTAAACCCTCAGTTGCGACCGTCCCTTGGGGGTCAGTCGAACCTTCGGTGTCGATGTCCCTATCGTCACAATAGTCGCCGTAGTCGGCGAAAATCTTCTCCAAACTGCCAGAATCGTATGCAAGATCAAAATCCGTTGCGAGTAAGCGTGGGTCGTCGGTGCGCGAGCTGGCAGATCGCCAGCCCGCGGAGCAGTTTTTGCCCCCCCCAGAGTACACGGGGCTGCCGGCACCCGAAGGCGCCGGGAGGGATTCCCCGGCTTTGCCGGGACCCTCCTGGGTATTCCTTTTAAAACTGCCTGAACCTTTCATTGTTGTTTTGTGGCCCATTACGGGTGGGCCTACCCCCGTCTCATCAGCGCTCGCACGATAACCCTACGCCGCGGCACGCCAACCGCGGTTTCGGGGGGACTTTTTATAGAGGTGCCCCGCCTCGCGGCCCAACAAAGTGAGCCCCCGGTGTCGCCGAAGTGCAATGGCGACATTACGGTATGAAAAGGTCGCATCCAAACGCCGTTCTCATTAAGAGAACGGAAAGGAGCGACTGGTGGCCCAATTAGCTTCCCCAGGGTGCTGGATTGCACCCCAGGTACTGAGCCCCCCCGCCGCGACAAGGCTTGGGACCATGGGGGGGAACCTAACCTTTTTTTTTTTTTTTTTTTTTTTTTGGTTTCGCAGGAGAAATGCACTTACGCACTACCGGGCCACGCGACGCGGCCCGAGTGTGGGACTCGCCTAAAAACGGCTCTACCCACTAAAACTCCTGCGTCCGCTCCTCTGTGCCGTGGAGGCGGGGGAGGTGGTAACTCCTTGCGGATTATTCCACCATCCCCCACCGGCACCCGCCAGCCTTGCCGGCGTTCTTCTCGGCCGGGGTTGTCCCCAGCATACAACTTAAAACGCGCGCGGTGAGCGGAATCACCGAGCGCAACACACAGAGACCCTTAATGGGCCACGACCCCTCCACCAGGGAATCCTTAGGGAAATCACCGGGGAGTGATTGCTTCCCCTGGAGGAAGCAGTTACAACATCGCTTCCTCCGCTGCCACTCCGGGTGTAGGTGGGGTGGCAGCTGCTGGTGCCGTTTTGGCTGCGGCTTTTCTGGCTTTTTTGGCCTTGGGCCGAGTCTTCTTGCAAGAAGGACTCCCGGCCCTATGGTCTGCTGAAAGACCCGCCGCTTCGCAGATGGAGCAATGAGGGTCGCATGCGCATTCGGCGGCCTTGTGCCCCTTTTGCCCGCAGCGATAACACTCATCGCTGCGGTCAACCTCTGACGAGCACTGCGCTATTGTGTGCCCGATTTCAAGGCACCTGAAGCACTGCCTGGGCCTGGCGGGTAGCACTTTCACTTGTGCTGACACCCAGCCTACTAGCAGCCTCGAGTTGGCCACTTTCTTCACCGCGGCTATCGGGCCGCGAACAAAAATTGTGCCGCGACCGGATGGGGAGAACCGCATTCGCCCGGCCTTAATTTCGTCGACAGAGCAGCCCCCGCATGTAGCCACGGCGGTCACCACATCTTCTTCAGTGATGGAGTCGTCAAGCTCGGAAATGCGCATCTCTGCGCGCCTCACGGGCCTGGCGATCCGTACGGTGTCCGCCGGCAGCACCTCCCTTAGTTTCTGAGCCAGCTGGTCGGCCTTGTCTGTGCTTGTGGCCCCTGGCACCTCTAATATTCGGGCACCTGTGGCCCCCCTCCTTAATTTAAGCGCCGGGATGCCCAGCTCGCCAATCGACACTTTATCCCTCGCCTGAGTGAGTATCGAGGCATATGTTGCGCCCCTATCGACCGCTCCGGGCTGCAGTGTCAGGACGACGGCTGCCGACCGGGGCGGGCGCAACTGGCGCTTTTCCTTCCCAACTTTCTTTTTCTTCCTTTCCTTCTGCGCTTTAGAAGAAGTCGGAGAAGGCTCTTCACTTTTCTTGGCCACCCCATTTTTCTTCTTTTGTCCCTCCTTTTTCCTCTCCACTGGGGTCCACCCCTCCTCGACTGGGGCTGCCCGAGCGGAAGTTGATGGCGCTGGTGCAGTAACCGTGGCTGCAGCGGGCCGGGCATTTTGGCCCTTGCCTTTCCCTTTATCCTTCGTGGGCTTGGCTTTCCGCGGCCCAGCGACCACTTCAGCGACTGTCCTTTCCATAATAGTGTCTGTGATCGGTGTGGCCACAGGCACCATTTCTTTGTCTCCTCTCAGTGGCGGCCGAAGGCGCTTTTCCGGAAGAAGTCGGTCCGAGACGGAAGTCATCTTGGCGTCCATCATGTTGCCTACCTGCAACATGATGCGCCCCAACATGGCCTCCTCACGATCTTCCGCGGACCTGCTTACTTCCGGTTCCACTTTCCGTCTATTCAGTTCGGCACGGATTTCCGCCAACTCCGCGCGCATTTTTGCCAGCTCCTTTTCTTGGCGATAATTGGCCATTCGGAGCAGCTCCACCTCTTCTCCCTCTGTCCGTTCTTTGAGGGCAGCGACCGCATCCTGGATCGCCCACGCTGCCTGTTTCAGGGACCGCACCATTGTCCCCTTCAGGTTGGACGATTTTTGTGCAACGCTCATAATGAGGTCGCAACCCTTCTGTGCATGCGCCGCCAATTCTTCTGCCGAACGGATCTCTCCTCTGTTGCATTCTAGGGCTTTGGCCTGGCTTAGAATCTGTTCTTCAGCCAAGAGCCCCACTTCCTCTTTCTTGGCCTGTATTAAGGCCTCTTTCGCCTTTCGTAGCCCGACATAGGCGCCCGTTGTTGGTGGGCGCCCTCTCCCTCGCTTCGCCGGACCCGATCGAGCCACCTCCTCACCGGCCGTATCGTCAGAGTCCAGCCCGGTTTGATCATCACCCGGGCCGGGCCTCTTACGCCTAGACAAGCCGGTTTTCTCCGTTCGTGAGACAGAATCGGCCATCACACTCGTGCTGGCCGAGCTGTCTGAATCCAGATTCCTGCCAGTGTCTTTCGCTGAGACGTACACCCCCGTGGCATACGCCCCCGCCTCCCTTTCGACGTTGTCCAAATCGTATGCATAGTCAGATTCAATGTCAGAATAGCCAAGGTCATCGGTGCGCGAACCGGCGGATTGCCGGCCCGCGAAGCAACTTTTGCCCCCCCCAGAATACGTGGGGCTGCCGGCACCCGAAGGCGCCGGGAGGGATTCCCCAGCTGTGCCGGGACCCTCCTGGGTAGCTTTTTTGAAGCTGCTTGTACTTTTCATGTTTGGTTTTGTGGCCCATTACGGGTGGGCCGTACCCCCGTCTCGTCAGCGCTCGCCCGATAACCCTACGCCGCGGCACGCCGACCGCGGTTTCGGGGTGATTTTTTAAAGAGGTTTTCTTCCTCCCAGCCCCACAATGGGCTCCCGGAAACCGGGTTATGAGTGCCGCATCCAAACGCCGTTCTCATGAAGAGAACGGAAAGGAGCGGCGTAGTGGTCCAATTAGTTCCCCAAGGTGCTGGATTGCACCCCAGGTACTAAGCCCCCCCGCCACGACAAGGCTTGGAACCATGGGGGGGGGGGAACCTAACCTAACCTAACCTTTTTTTTTTTTTTTTTTTTTTTTTTTTTGGTTTCGCAGGAGAAATGCACTTACGCACTACCGGGCCACGCGACGCGGCCCGAGTGTGGGACTCGCCTAAAATCGGCTCTACCCACTAAAACTCCTGCGTCCGCTCCTCTGTGCCATGGTGGCGGGGAGGTGGTAACTCTCTCGGATTATTCCACCATCCCACCGGCACCTGCCAGCCTAGCCGGCATTCTACCCGGCTGGGGGGAGACCCCAGCAAATACGTCTCAAAACGCACGGTGTGCGGAAACACCGCGCGCAACTCCAGGAGGAAGCGGTTACTGCATCGCTTCCTCCGGCACCGCCCCAGATGTTGTTGGGGCGGGCGCTGCTTTCTTTCTTCGTTTGGCCTTGGGTAGAGTCCCCTTGCAAGCGGGAGACCCCACTTTGTGGCTCGCCGGAAGACTTGCCGCCGAACACACGGAGCAGTGAGGCTCGCCGGTGCAATCGGCGGCCTTATGCCCCTTTTGACCGCAGCGGAAACATTCGTCACTGCGGTCAACTTCCGACGTGCATTGAGCACCAGTGTGACCGACAACGAGGCATCGGTAACAGCGCAAGCGCCTGGCAGGTAGCACTCGCACTTGGGCCGAAACCCATCCCACTAATAGCCTCGAGGTTTCCACCTTCTTCGCAGCGGCCATCGGGCAGCGGACAAATATTGTTCCGCGTCCCGATTTTGAGAAGCGAATCCGCCCCGCCTTTATATTGTCAGCAGGGCAGCCTCCACATTGGGCCACGGCAGCTACCACTTCCCCCTCCGTGACTGAATCGTCCAGCCCTGAAATACGCATCTCTGCGCACTTCTCGGGCTGGGCGATCCGCACGGTGTCAGTCGGCAGCACCTCCCGCAGCCTAGCCGCCAGTTGGTTGGCCTTCTCTCCGTTAGCGGCGCCCGGAATCTCTAGTATTCGGGCACCTGTCGCCCCCACCCTCATTTTGACGGCCGGTATGCCCAGCTCGGCGAGGGACACTTTGTCCCTCGCACGAGTCAGGACGGCCGCATATGTTGCACCCTTGTCTGCCGCACCGGGCTGCAGCGTCAGGACGACGGCCGCAGACCGGGGCGGGCGCAACCTTGGCTTCTTTTTCTTTTGGTTCTCAACCTTCTTCTTCGGTAAAGGAGGAGAAGCCTCTTCCTTCTTATTAGCTTTTTGCTTTTTCTTCTTTGTTTCCTTCTTTTCCACCCGGGTCCACCCCTCTTTGATTGGGGCAGCCTGAGCGGATGTAGAAGGTACCGGGGTAGGTACTCGGGTCACAGCTGGCTGGGCACTTCGGCCCTTGCCTCTCCCCTTACCCTTTGTGGGCTTAACTTGCTTCGACCCGGCAACAACTTCGGCAGCAGTCACATGTAATGTGGTGTCTATGTCCGGTGTGGCTATAGGTACCACTTCCTCGTCCGTTTTATCCCCTCTAAGCTGGGGCCTTACGCGCTTCTCCGGTAGAAGCCGGTCTGCAACTGAGGCCATCTTGGCGTCCATCATGTTGCCGACCTGCAACATGATACGACCCAACATGGCCTCCTGGTCTTCACCGGTGCGACTCTCGTCCGGTTCCGCCCTTCGTTTGTTCAATTCCTGACGGATTTGGGCCACTTCCGCTCGCAGTGCCGCCAACTCCTTCTCCTGGCGGTAATTTGCGGCGCGGAGAAGCTCCACTTCTTCGCCCTCGGTACGTTCTTTTAGCGCCGCGACCGCATCCTGGATGGCCCAGGCCGCTTGCTTAAGGGCACGCACCATTGTGCCCTTAAGATTTTTCGACTTTCCAGCAACGCTCAGAATTAGGTCGCACCCTTTCTGAGCGTGCGCGGCCAGATCCTCTGAGGAGCGGTCCTCCCTCCGTGAGACTTCGAGGGTTTTGGCCATGGAGAGTATTTGCTCCTCGGCCAAAACCTCGACTTCCTGTTTCTTGGCTTTCAACAGCGCCTCCTTGGCCTGACGTAGGCCGACGTAGGCGCCTGTTGTTGGTGGGCGCCCACGCCCTCTTTTCGCCAGTCCAGTTCTCGGCGTTTCGTCAGCGGCCGTGTCGTCAGAGTCTAGCCCAGATTCGGCATCATCCGGGCCGGGCCTCTTTCGCCGTAGTCTTCCGGTTTTATCTGTTGACAGTGACATCACGCCAGTCGAGCTGTCGGTGTCAAAGTCACCAGTGTCACTTCCTGAGCCGCGTACTCCCGCAGCAGCCTCCTTCCTAGCAACGTCCAAATAGTAAGCTGATTCGATGTCAAGTATGGATTCGCAATGTTCGTCGGCGCGCGAACCGGCGGAACGCCGGCCCGCGAAGCAGTTTTTGCCCCCCCCAGAGTACGTGGGGCTGCCGGCACCCGAAGGCGCCGGGAGGGATTCCCCGGCTTCGCCGGGACCCTCCTGGGTAGACCTTTTAAAACTGCTGTGCTGCATCATGTTTGTGTGTGGCCCATTCCGGGTGGGCCTACCCCCGTCTCGTCAGCGCTCGCCCGATAACCCTACGCCGCGGCACGCCGACCGCGGTTTCGGGGTGATTTTTTAAAGAGGTTTTCTTCCTCCCAGCCCCACAATGGGCTCCCGGAAACCGGTTATGAGTGCCGCATCCAAACGCCGTTCTCATTAAGAGAACGGAAAGGAGCGGCGTAATGGTCCAATTAGTTCCCCAAGGTGCTGGATTGCACCCCAGGTACTAAGCCCCCCCGCCACGACAAGGCTTGGAACCATGGGGGGGAACCTAACCTAACCTAACCTTTTTTTTTTTTTTTTTTTTTTTTTTTTTTTTTTTTTTTTTGGTTTCGCAGGAGAAATGCACTTACGCACTACCGGGCCACGCGACGCGGCCCGAGTGTGGGACTCGCCTAAAATCGGCTCTACCCACTAAAACTCCTGCGTCCGCTCCTCTGTGCCATGGTGGCGGGGGAGGTGGTAACTCCTTGCGGATTATTCCACCATCCCGCCGGCACTCGCCAGCCTAGCCGGCGTCTTCTCGACTGGAGGGAGAACCCAGCAAATACGTCTCTAATGCGCGCGGTGTGCGGAGTCACCGCGCGCAGCTCCAGGAGGCCTCGGTCATTCCATCGGCCTCGGTCATTCCATCGGGTTCAAACGAAATCCCTGACAGTCTGACCAGGTTCTCCTGGAGGAAGCGATCATTCCATCGCTTCCTCCTGTGCCGCCCCTGAAGTTGTTGGGGCGGGCACTTTCCTTGTCTTCTTTTTGGCCTTGGGCAGAGTCCCCTTACAAGAGGGAGACCCAACCCTATGGCCCGCCGGAAGATTTGCCGCCGAGCAAACGGAGCACTTTGGGTCGCTGGAACAGTCAACGGCCCTGTGCCCCTTTTGGCCGCAGCGATAGCACTCATCGCTGCGGTCAATCTCCGAATTACATTGGGCCGCCGTGTGCCCCACCACTAGACAGCGGTAGCATCGCAAGCGCCGGGTTGGGAGTAGCCGCACTTGCGCGGACACCCAGCCAACCAGGAGCCTGGAGCTCGCCACCTTACTCGCCGCAGCCATCGGGCATCGGACGAACAATGAACCACGGCCCGATGGAGAGAAACGAAGTCGCCCCGCCTTGATAGACTCAGCAGGGCAGCCTCCGCTCTTGGCCACGGCGTCCACGATCTCCTCCTGTGTAACAGAATCGTCAAGCCCAGAAATACGCATCTCTGCGCACTTCTCGGGCCTGGCGATCCTGACTGTGTCTGCCGGTAACACCTCTTGGAGCCTTGCGGCCAGCTGGTCGGCCTTCTCCTTACTTGTGGCTCCTGGCACCTCCAAAATACGGGCGCCCGTGGCCCCCTTCCTCAGTTTTATTGCTGGGATTCCTAGCTCGGCGATAGAAATTTTGTCTCTCGCACGAACTAGGATCGAAGCATATGTTACGCCCTTATCCTCCGCTCCAGGCTGCAGCGTTAGTACGACCGCTGCCGAGCGGGGTGGGCGCAAACGTGGCTCCTTCTTCTTTGCGTTGGCCCCCTTCTTTGTCTCTTGTTTCTTCGAGGTGGGGGGTAGATCATCCTCCTTCTTTTTTGGCTTTTTCTTCCTCGCCTTTTTCTTCCTTTTTTCCACCCGGGTCCACTCCACTTCTTGCGGAGCGTCCCGAGCAGAAGTCGAAGGCACCGGCGCTATCACCTGGGCCAAGGCGGGCTGGGCACTATGACTCTTGCCCTTGCCCTTCCCCTTGCCCTTAATGGGTTTGGGTTCCTGTGACCCGGCAGCCATATCAGCGGCGGTCGTCGTCATCGTTGCTGCGGTGTCCAAAGCCTGTTCGGCGAGAGGCACCTCCTCCGATCTTTCTCTATCCCCTCTTAGCGGGGGCCTTAGTCTCTTCTCCGGCAGGAGCCGGTCAGAAACAGAGGCCATCTTGGCGTCCATCATGTTGCCGACTTGCAACATGATGCGACCCAACATGGCCTCCTCCTTGTCCTCCGTTGTAGGTTGGGCCACCTCCGGTTCAGCCCTTGTCTTTTCCACGTCACTGCGGAGTTTTGCCAGCTCCGCACGAATCGCCGCCAGCTCCTTTCCTTGGCGGTAATTAGCCATGCGGAGCAGCTCGATCTCCTCGCTTTCTGTCCTGGTTTTAAGGCCTGTTATAGCATCTTCTATGGCCCATGCCGCCTGCTTAAGGGCACGCACCATTGTGCCCTTAAGGTTTTTTGATTTCTGTGCAACGCTCACAATGAGGTCGACCCCAGACTGAGCGTGCGCGGCTAAGTCCTCGCAGGAGCGATCCTACCCTCTATATTTCTCCCGGGCTATTTCCAGGGTTTTGGCCATGGATATTATGTGTTCCTCAGCCAAAACACATTCTTCCTCCTTCTTTTTCTTTTGAAGAGCCTCTTTGGCCTGTCGAAGACCGACATAGGCGCCCGTTGTCGGAGGGCGCCCCCTTCCTCTTTTCGCCGAACTAGAACGAGAGCCTTCCTCGCCGGCCGTATCGTCGGAGTCCAGCCCGGATACAGTGTCATCCGGGCCGGGCCTCTTGCGCCTAAGCCGGCTGGATCTTCCCCCTGATACTAGATCAACCAGCGACATTGTGCTGATCGAGCTGTCAGTATCTAAGTCTACGCCAAGATCTTTTGTTGAGGCGCGCACTCCCGTGGCGCGAGACCCAACCTCATTCCCTTCGTCATCCAAAACGTGTGCAGATTCGTTATCCAATGTGCAAAAGCGAGAGTCGTCGTAACGCAAACCAACAGGATGCTGGTCCGCGACGCAGTTTTTGCCCCCCCCAGAGTACGTGGGGCTGCCGGCACCCGAAGGCACCGGGAGGGATTCCCCAGCTTTGCTGGGACCCTCCTGGGTAGTCCTTTTAAAACTGCGACCGGTCATGGTTTGTTTTGTGGCTCATTCCGGGTGAGCCTACCCCCGTCTCGTCAGCGCTCGCACGATAACCCTACGCCGCGGCACGCCGACCGCGGTTTCGGGGTGATTTTTTAAAGAGGTTTTCTTCCTCCCAGCCCCACAATGGGCTCCCGGAAACCGGGTTATGAGTGCCGCATCCAAACGCCGTTCTCATTAAGAGAACGGAAAGGAGCGGCGTAGTGGTCCAATTAGTTCCCCAAGGTGCTGGATTGCACCCCAGGTACTAAGCCCCCCCGCCACGACAAGGCTTGGAACCATGGGGGGGGAACCTTTTTTTTTTTTTTTTTTTTTTTTTTTTTTTTTTTTTTTGTTCTCGCAGGGGAAATGCTCTTACGCACAGCCGGGCCGTGTGGACTGGCCCGAGTGTGGGACTCGTCGGACGGAACCGACCACTACCCACTAAAACCCCTGCGCCACCCCACTGTGCTGTGGTGGCGGGGAGGTGGGGACGCTTGCGCATTCTCCCACCTGCCCGCCAGCACCTGCCGGCCTTGCCGGCATTCTTCGGGGCCGGGGCCGTTATGGCCCCAGCGGACGGCTAGAAAGCGCGCGACTCCACGACGCCGCGCGCACCTCCTCGAGGCCTTTTGGGGCAGAGCCCCGGCCTCGATCACGGGGGACGGAGCAGGGCCTGGTAGGCCCGCCGCCGAACCCCCGTGCGTCTCCGGCGGATCGGGTCAGGGTTGGCCGCAGCCTCCCTTTCCCTCTCCGCCGTCTCCTTCTGCGACATCACGTCCTCGCAGAAGGAGAGGACGGCCGTCCACGACTCTTCGCTCTCGACCATTGCTTTTACAACGGTCGGGAGCGAGAGATCCACCCCGATGGCATCGCGCAGGACACTACGCTGCACTGCCCACGAAGGGCACCCCTCGAGGGTGTGCTGCGCCGTGTCCTCGCTGCCCGCACAATGGTGGCAATCGGTCGTCGGCTCACGCTGGGCGATTCGACACAGGTACTTTCCAAAGCATCCATGCCCGGAAAGCACCTGTGTGAGCCGGAACGTGAGCCGTCCGTGCCGCCTGTCCAGCCAGTTTTGGAGAACCGGCCGGACAGCCTCGACAGTCCGTCGGCCGGCCGTTGGATTGGCCAGCCGCTCCGCCCATCTACGGACGGTGGACCGTCGAAGGTGGGACTTCCACCTTTCCGTCACCGTTGGCTGTTCGCCGCCGGACCGCAGCTCCTGGCGCCGCTCGTAGAGCCTTGCCAGTGCCGCGGCCTCCAGATCCCACGGCGGCGAACCCGCCAACACGCACGCCGCCTCCGTCGAGATGGTGCGATAACCCCGAATAGCCCTGATCGCCATCACCCTCTGCGGTTGTCGCAAGAGGGCGATGGTGGCGCTTCGCAGCGCCGGAGCCCAGACAGGGGCCCCGTACAGGGCCATCGAGCGCACCACCCCCAGGTAGAGGCGGCGGCAGGCCACACTCGGCCCCCCGAGATTCGGCAGCAGCCGCGAAAGAGCGGCGGCCGCCGCCATGAGACGGGGGACCAGGCGACGGAAATGCTCGCGGAAGTCCCAGCGGCTATCGAGGACGAGTCCGAGGTACTTCATATCGGACCCGACCTCGATTCGGACACCGCTAACCACGATGTGGGCCCCCGGAGGTGGCGCAGCCCTCGGCCTGTGGAAACACAAGGCCTCGGACTTTTCGAGCGCCACCTCGAGGCCCAGAGCGCGGATTCGCGCGACGACCGACGCCACGCCTGCCGTTGCCAGGCGGGCGGCCTCACGGTAGTTTGCCCCGCGGGCCGTGACCAGGGTGTCGTCCGCATAACACGTCACCCTGACGCCCGCGGGGAGAGCGCCCCGCAGCACCCAATCGTATCCGATGTTCCACAAGAGGGGGCCCAGTACCGACCCTTGTGGAACACCGCACACCATCTCCCGAGTCTCCAGTCCGCCTTCCCGCCCCTGGTATTGGACGTACCTTTGACTGAGGTAGTCCCCGATCAGGCGACGGAGGTAGAGAGGCACTTTATGGTGTTTTAGTGCCTCCCTGATGCAGCTCCACGGCATGGTGTTGAAAGCGTTCTGTTATACCTTGGGGATGTTGGCAGAAGTGCTGACTATCATCCCCTATATGCCAGATAGGCAAAGTAGATAGTATATATACAAACCCGCTCTCGCGGGCGAGGCAGTCCGTCTCGATCAGTCATAAGCTTCAAAGCTAATATTCAATATCAGTACCAGTCGGCTCTCTCTATACAATATCTTACTATTTCTTTGTGTTATATTTTCTAGCAAGTAAAGTTTTCATTTTTTAAAAAGCAGTTTTCCATTTTCCGTATAATAAAATGGTGGCAGCGGTGGGATACGAAAATCCCCTACCCGAATACGTTTCCGAAAACTTTTAGAAATTGGTTATGCGAAAAGCTAATTATAAATAAACTATACTAGTTATTAAAAGTGCAGTGTTTTGGAGTGCAGTGAAACAACGTTTACCAACACCGTATCAAGGTATCACCAGTGACTCATCACCGTCTCATCACCGTCTTTTGTGCTACATCCTATGATTAAAGTGAATATGATCGTTACAATTATCCTGCTGGCGTTGTCGTAAGTGCTAGACTATTTATACATATTTCCAGACAAGAACTCAGAGCATTACCATCTTTTTATATAAGTTAAATCAATTGTTATACTTTAAGTCCTGTTATCAGCAATCGTCTAGACCACACGTAGTTAAGATAAGCATTGTATACAATACTTATAATTAAGAAAGCGATTGCAAAATTTATAGGGCTGCTACTTTATATTTTACAAATTATTTTTGTACAAGTGTATTACTGTTTTTAAAATGGCCACAAAATCGGAAATAGAGGAAGCATCTGGTGTTACCAAAACCACCCCAACCACTCGGTCGGGTTCCTCAAACCCAACCGAACCTGGAGAAAAACTAGAACTTAGTATTCTGTTTAAATTTATTAAGCCCTTTGATGGGAACAGGGAAACTCTAAATCCTTTTATAACAAATTGTCAAAATGCTTTCTCGCTTGCTACAAAAACCCAAAAACCGATATTATTTAAATACATATTAAGCCAGTTAGAAGGTAAGGCGGAAGCCACTTGTAGCATAAAGGACTTCGAGTCCTTTGACCAATTCGTTGACTTTATGAAAAACTACTTCGGCGAAAGAAAACACTACGCGCATCTCCTGTCAGAGCTACAGGACTGTAAGCAAAACCCGACCGAACCAGTAAACCAATTCGCGCTCAGGGTGGAGACATGCTTGGCTAAACTTCTAACTGAAGTAAACATATCGGCTTCTAATAGAAAGAAAAAATCAGAACTAGTAGGTAGGGTAGCAGCTATGGAGGATTTAGCCCTCCACACCTTCTTGGTAGGGTTACATCCCAGACTAGCACAAATAGTTCGCTGCAGGGATCCAGACTCTCTTAACGCAGCTATAAGCTTTGCCGTGGCGGAAGAAAAAATTCTTCACAGCCTTCACAGGAGGACGCCCACAAACAACTGGAACGAGAGGCCTAAACTACCGCCATCTAGGCCTAACGACACTCGCCCACCAATTTGTAGGTATTGCAAAAATATAGGACATACTATCGAGAACTGTCGCAAACGGCAGTTCAATCACAATAAATACAAACAACAACAAAATTTAAATAACACGCACCCTCCTGTACCTCGACATTACGATCAGCCTGGTCCTAGCGCCCCTCGCAAAGTTTTTACTACACAATACGAAGAAGGAATCGACGAGACCGACCAATTCGATAATTTAAACGAGTAAAATTTCTCGGTCGGTGTCGCCCGAGAAATTATATCTATGAAATGAAAGTCGATACCAAATCCACTGAATCAAATACTAAATCTTACGCTGACGTCACAAAAAACATTTCTAAATCTCATAAATCCAACGTTGACAATACTAATCCGATTTCTAAGTCCACTGATTCCAACGTTGGTAATACTAAATCCACTGAATCCGACGTCAACGATACCAAATCTGTTTCTAAACCTAAACCACACTTTACCAAATCCACCAATAAACCCGTCAAATCTTCTACATCCGAGACCACTAAACTAACTACGGCCCAAACTACCAAACTACCTGAAGCGAATTCTGCATTACTAAATCGAAATACCCAAACGCCAAACACCACTCCACAGCACCTGAAAACAGAAAACAAAGAAATTAAAATATATGAAATACATAATAATACAGAAAAAAGGTACTTACCACATATAATCATAAAAACTCATCTAGCAGAACGCCCTTTATCACTACTAGTAGATACTGGCTCGTCAATCAGTCTAATAAAATTAAAATCATTATCATATATGCCAAATCTCACTGCCCGGATAATAAGAATAAAAGGCATAGATCCAGGAGACGAAACCACCCCAACATTGGGTAGTTTCCAAATGCAATTTAACTGTAACAAAGATCAGAATTATGAATATGAATTCCATGTAATTGAAAATATTGCACTAAATCATGACGGAATAATAGGCAATGACCTTTTAAAAAATTTAGAATGCCAGATAGATTATTGTAAAGGGACTTTAAAAATAAGGGACGAATTAATAAAGTTGGAATTTTGTGAACCAGTCTATACCATACCTCCACGCACTGAAACCGTGATTGAATGTACGGTGAAAAATCCGGACATCATTGTAGGCACAATTCTAGATCAACACATCTCCGACACTCTGCTCCTAGCAAATTGTATAGTTAAAGTCAAAGAAAACAAAAGAATTAACATTACGGTTGTCAACACTTCCGATGAACCGGCTACACTTCATCCTAACCTAAATCTTACCATCGAGCCCTTAGATAACAAAACTTACCCTTGCCACTCTCAAACACCTTATACAAGCACGTACAGTAGAACTCGTGAAGTCCTGAAACAATTAAGATTATCGCACCTCAATAAAGAGGAAACTAATGCTCTTTTAGACATTTGTACTAACTACTCTGACATCTTCTACTTACCAGACGACCAACTTACTTACACCCCGGCAACTGAACACAAAATCCGTACAAACACAGACGTCCCTATCCAAACGAAGTCCTACAGGTTCCCAGAATGCCATAAAAGGGAGGTAGAAAAACAAATTAATAAGATGCTAGAACAAGAAATCATTAAACCTTCTGACTCGCCATGGTCATCACCGATTTGGATAGTTCCCAAAAAAGCAGATGCGTCGGGAGAACGCAAATGGAGAATCGTCATAGACTATAGAAAGCTTAACGATGTCACCATAGGCGAAACCTACCCCATACCGCAAATCACAGAAATTTTAGATCAATTAGGGAAAAGCCAATATTTTACTACGTTAGATTTGACTTCCGGTTTCCATCAGATCCGTGTTTCAGAAGACGACGCTCCGAAAACCGCCTTCTCCGTACCTCAAGGACACTTTCAATTCACCCGAATGCCATTTGGGCTAAAAAATGCCCCTTCAACTTTCCAAAAACTCATGAACACATGTCTTTCAGGCCTACAAGGCTCACGCTGCTTCGTGTATCTCGACGATATCGTCGTCTACTCTCCTGACTTACAATCTCACATTCAAAACCTATCAGCCGTTTTCGAAAGGCTTCGTAACTATAACTTGAAACTTCAACCGGAAAAATGCGAGTTTTTGAGAAAAGAAGTCGCCTATCTGGGTCACCTTATCAACAAAGACGGCGTACAACCAAATCCAGAAAAGATTAAGGCTATAACACAATTTCCTATACCAAAATCGGCAAAAGACATAAAATCATTTCTGGGTTTAGTCTCGTATTACAGAAGATTCATTCCTGACTTTTCAAAACTAGCCAAACCTTTGACTGCATTACTAAAAAAGGACACACCTTTTAACTGGAAAAACGAACAACAATTGGCCTTTGAAAACCTGCAAAATAAACTAGTCACGTCCCCGATCCTAGCCTATCCCGATTTCTCTAAGCCTTTCATTCTTACCTGCGATGCCTCTAACTACGCTGTTTCCGCTATTCTCTCTCAAGGCCCTATAGGAAAGGATCTACCCATCGCCTATGCATCTCGTACATTAAACAAAGCAGAATGCAATTACAGTGTTACAGAGAAAGAGTGTTTAGCCATTGTCTTTGGAACAAAAGCCTTTCGTCCTTACATATATGGTCGCCGTTTTACTATAGTTACCGATCACAAACCACTCCAGTGGTTATTTAATTGTAAAGACCCAGGTTCGCGGTTAGTAAGATGGCGCCTTAAGCTAGAGGAGTTCGACTATGACATCGTTCATAAAAAGGGTAAAATTAATACCAATGCGGATGCCCTGTCCCGTTTTCCAGTGAATCCTATAAGTAACGAACCCGCACAAGACTCTTTGCTGCCAAACGTGGATGAACTTGACAACCCTTTAGAAGACTCTCTAATGGAACTACCATCACCGATCCCATTTGCCTTTGACGATCAAGACTTAATCACAAAAGACCCTCTACCAAATCCCGTACCAAGTCCTACGTCAAATCCTATGCCAAACCCTACATCGAATGACAAACATCCTAACCTTGGCGGCGCTGAAAACGTTGAAAACCCGCCAAACCACATCACACTCGACGATTTAGGTTTACAACCTTCACCACAACTTATCGACTTAGGTCCATACTTACCAAGCCCTACTAGTTCAGACGTCAACATCGATTTTGAAAATCTAGAAATACCATCACCTTCTGAGAGTAACGCTGAAGCTAACACACACCTTAATTTAAATAATGACGATTATTCCAAATTCTTAAAAACAATGTCAAAAAAGGACGTCACCTTCAATACTACCCTAAAAGAACATAACGAAAACCTCCTTAAATCTCCGTGTGCCGTAATTATAATCCCTACCTCCTTAGACTTGGATGAAACCAACCCCTATGTTGCAGACATCTTATTAAACACTGAAAACCGCGATGAAATAATAAACTCTGAAAAAGAACTTCAGTCGTTTTTGAAAACTACATACGAAAACAAAATTACATATTTTATATTCACGAAAGTTCACCATTTTGATGAGTCGACGTACCCTGCAATATATGAAACATTGAAACAAATTCGTAACGAGATTGTAAAACTCGAAAACCTAACAGATATCGCGATAACAGATTTTAAAAATCCATTCGACAAACACTCCTACATAAAAATTTATAACATGCTCACCTACATCTTTCACAATACCAAAATTACAATACATATATACCTAAATAAAATAATTTACCCAACTCTATCTGAAATCGTTAAAATACTTCGGGAGAATCACGACATCCCAATTGCGGGACACCTAGGATCTACTCGTATGTATAACAGAATTAGGGACCTCTACTATTGGAAGGGTATGAGAGGTGACGTAGAAGATTACGTAAAGAAATGCAAACTATGCCAAGAGAATAAAGCGTTACGAAAGATTAACAGAGCTCCAATGGAAATCACTTCTACTTCAACTACTCCCTTTCAGCGTGTAGCACTCGACATCGTTGGGCCATTACCCGAATCCGGTTCCGCTAAATTCAAATATATCCTGACGGTCCAAGACGACCTTACTAAGTACTCTATAGCTTATCCCATTCGTAGCACTCTCGCCGAAGAAACAAGCGAGTGCCTAATTCATTTCATATCACTCTTCGGAATTCCCAAATCTATACTTACCGACCAAGGTACAAACTTCACTGCAGAACTTTTCAAGACCACGTGTCAATTTTTCAAAATAAAACAACTATGGTCCTCACCTTACCACCCCCAGACACAGGGCGCGTTAGAGCGCAGTCATTCAACCCTAAAGGAGTACCTAAAATCATTTGTGAATGAGAACCAGGATAATTGGCCTTCCTACGTATACACGGCTATGCTCACGTACAACACTACACCACACACCACGACAAAATTCACACCCTATGAACTGGTTTTTGGCCACAAACCCTTTATCCCAAATTCCCTATACGAAGGCGACTCTGGTACGACGTATACAGACTACATCAAGATGTTGCGTCATAAGCTCAGGTACACAAGAGCAAAGGCACTAGAAAACATCACACAATCAAAGAGTAATTCCAAATCGTACTATGACGCTAGAGCCAAACCACCTCCAAAATATAAAGTCGGTGACTACGTTTACCTTAGGAATCACTTAAGACTTAGGAAAGCATTGTCACCCGTGTGGAAAGGCCCTTACAAAATCATCAAGGTCAATAACAATCATACCGCCACTCTGCTTATAAATAGGCGCCACGTCACTCATCATTTTGACCAAATGAAACCGGCGAATGTCCCACCTATGTGATATTCCCAAATGTACATCATACACCTACTATATACAATTTCCTTTTTTCTCTTATATACTTACAATTTTAGTTCATAAGTATACATTTTAATCTTTTATACTTTTACAAAATATAGTAGCTGTTAAGTTTTTATATACAAATCATACATAAATATCTTTTTTTTTTTTTTAATATTCCTTTAAATTATAATGTTAAAATAAGTAACATTTCGTCCATCCTATTTCAGCATCACCTCGATCGAAGCACAACCAGAATTTGTGCGACGTATGTCGTCTAACTCCGGCATCTACTTCGACAAAGTAGGGAGACTTAAACTTATTACAGGTCAACTTAATGTTGTTACTTACATAGACATATCATATATAAAGACACATCTCACTAACATTAACGAAGTTATCGGAACCGTTAGGTTCATATGCCAAAAATCACACGATTATCCATGCGAAAACATTCTATCTCCACTTACAGTCAGATTTAACGACATGAAAAGAGAATACGATTCCATTTCCCATCTTATTACAAATCGTAGCAAAAGATCGGCTTGGTTCGGCATTGTAGGTACAGCCTTTAAACACATATTCGGCACGCTTGACGAAGACGATGCCCTTAAATATGACGCGGCTATCGAATCCATCCAAAGGGATGAGAAAAAACTCGCTCAGTTAATGAAAGAAAATATTTTAGTTACTACCTCTACTTTAGACTCTCTAAAACAGACCTTAAATACTCTAAGGGATAACGAAAATAAACTTAATAAAGCTCTAGATACGTTAGCGAATACTACGAACCAGCTCACTAACATTACAACTGGCTTGGTAACGGCCTCAAAAGCCCAAGCTCTATTCAGCAGCTTAGAAAGCTCAATGCTGGCTCTATCTTTTCAGTTAGAAGATTTAACTAACGCTATTATATTAACAAGCCAGAATATTCTCCATCCTAGTGTGATAACGCCAACCCAATTATACCAAGAACTGACAAACAACGACAGACATCTGCCTAGGGACACCAGAATTCCCCTACCCTTGGCCTTAGAAAATATTCACGTTATTTTAAATATATCAAATGTTGCTTCTTACTATTATAACAATAAGTTAGTATTTATATTACAAATCCCTCTAGTTGGTACCGAAGAATACTATTTATATCATAATATAGCTTTACCAACACCACACGATGATAACAAACCTAATGTATTTAGTCTTATAGTACCGTCTAGTACTTACACTGCTATATCTAAAGATAAGATAAGTTTCTGTAACCTAGGTAATTTAAGTAAATGTAAAAATATAAACTCTGAGTTCTTTCTCTGTGAAATATCGGTAGTGCTTAAAACAAGTGACAGCCCTACGTGTGAAAGTGAACTGCTGACCAAGACTGTGAAATCGATCCCGGCGTTGTGTGAAACCCAAACAATCGTTAGTGAACTCGACATTTGGGAACCGATACTAAATAATCAGTGGATTTTTGTGCAATCTCGTTCGAGTAAAGTTACAATTGACTGCGAGGCCTCAAGTTCAACCGAAATAATCGTTTTCGGCATAGGTATCTTGAGCATACCCCGAGGATGTCTAGTATATACCAAGAGCACCCGGCTCATTTCTGCCCGGAATATGATTAACTTCACTATTCCTACACCCCATCTAGATTTTAGCATTATTAATGACTCATGTTGCAAACTAGACATAGATCAAAAGTATACGTATGGAAATGCATCCCCTATTTTACTCCAGAATATAAATCTTGATAGTTTTACGTTAAATAATAAAAATAATAAAATATTTTCAGAATTAAATAAAATCACTGAACAAAAACCACTAATTATAAGATATGGGACACATTTCTTCTCAATTTATACAATAATTGTAATCATATTATTTGCGTATGTCATTTTTAAATTTTATAATTGTTTCACGAAGTCAAAAGGTAGACTAAGATCCTATTTTGTAAAACCGACTGTTACTGATTCAGTACAGATGGATAACATTCAGAGCGAAGAGTCACCTATGCCTACTCCTAGGCTAAGGGAAATAGTATAACTTCCTGAAGTTCGGCTTCAACCCGGAACTTCAGTCTTCCGCGGGGGGTTGTTATACCTTGGGGATGTTGGCAGAAGTGCTGACTATCATCCCCTATATGCCAGATAGGCAAAGTAGATAGTATATATACAAACCCGCTCTCGCGGGCGAGGCAGTCCGTCTCGATCAGTCATAAGCTTCAAAGCTAATATTCAATATCAGTACCAGTCGGCTCTCTCTATACAATATCTTACTATTTCTTTGTGTTATATTTTCTAGCAAGTAAAGTTTTCATTTTTTAAAAAGCAGTTTTCCATTTTCCGTATAATAGTTCGCTATGTCAAGCGAAACTGCCAACAACACCCCACCGCGGGCGACAACCTCCTCCGAGTCGGCCTTGACGCGATTGATCGCGTCGATCGTCGAAAGGCCGGCCCGGAACCCAAACTGGGCGTTCGCCAAATCGGGACCCACCTCAGTCATATGCCCGACGAGGCGTGCAGCTATTATTCTCTCGAATAGCTTACACACCTCGTCGAGCAACACGATGGGGCGGTAGGCGGAGGGAGACTCTGCGGGGCGTCCGTCCTTCCGCAACAGGACCAAACTACCCACCTTCCACACTCTGGGGAACCGTCCCGACTCCAGGCAGCCATTGAAGAGCCGCCGGAGCCGGTCCCCTAGGACGTCGAGGGCCAAGACCAAGACGCGACCGTGTACTCCATCTGGCTCGGGCGCTGTGTTTTTTGCCCGGAGCTTGTCCACGGCCGCGTCGAGCTCCTCACTCGTGAGCTCAGCGACCCCGCTATCTTCCTCCTCACCACCGGCGCCACCTCTACGCGGCGCCATAGCGGGGGGGACGTGTTCCGCCCGATGTGGAAACAGGGCGGACACGACGTCCCTCACGAAGTGGTGGTCGAGACTCTGGGTCAGCGGAGGCGCCCAGGGGCGTAGTTTGCCCCTGACGGACTTATACGGGCGCCCCCACGGATCATTGTCCAGAGTCCCGAGCAGCTCCTCGCGCGCTTGGGTCTTGGCCCTGCTGATGGCGAGCTGTAGGGTCTTTTTCTTCGTCCTGTAGACCTCATACAGCTCGCGCTCCGTCGTCTCGTCGCGGTGCCGTCTTCTTCGGCACCTGGTGTACATACGCCTGGCCGCCACGCTCTCCACGCGGAGCGCGGCGATGTGGTCAGACCACCAGTACACCTGGCGACGAGAGGGGGGCGGCTTGGCCCGGGGCATCGACGCGTCGCACACTTGCGTCAACGCCCTCCGGAACCATTCCGCCTCCTCATCTACCCTCACAGGCCCGGCGGGTTGCGGTTGCCAGGCCTGGACGACGGAGGCCTCCAGCAGAGCGTCTCTGTCGAGACGCCCCAACGTCCACCTAGGGAGTGGCGGGACTCTACCTCTCGCGGGACTCGTGCCCGGGGCCGTCGACGAGGCGGAGACGTCGAATCGGACGTATAGGTGGTCCGACAGCGTCTCCACCCCATCGAGGACTCTCCAATCCCGGACACGGCGTGCTACAGCAGGGCTAGCGAACGACACGTCCACTATCGAACCGCCCTGCTGTCTCACGCAAGTGAAGGTCGACCCCCTATTTAGGATGCAGAGGCCGACCAACACTGCCCACTCTTCCAGCGCGCTGCCTCGCGAGTCGGTGACGGGGGACCCCCATGCCGAGGATTTGGCATTGAGGTCCCCCATCACGATCACAGGGCGAGGATCGGCCCGTCTAACGAGAGCCTCAACCTCGCCCAAGAACGACTCGAATTCGGCGAAGCAGCGGCTGGGCGAAAAGTAGCATCCCACCACCACGGTTCCCTCACATTCGACTGCGACGAAGCCCCGGCCACGACCAACTACAACGGAGACCGGGGCTACGACCGAAGTGACGATGGCCACCAAGCCGTCCAAGTCCCCCACCCAATTAGCTCTAGAGGGGACAAAGTACGGCTCAGCGGCCACAGCGACGCCGATATTCCACTCCGCCAGGGACTGCATAAATAGATCTTGTGCCCCGGCAGAGTGGTTCAAATTCGCCTGGAGGAAGCGATGGATGGGGCCCGCTAGGGCCATTATTTCGTTTCCATCGCCTCCCCGCGACCCAATCCTGAAGTGGATGGGGCGGGCGTTGCCGGTGCCGTTGTGGCGCCGGCTGCAGCCTCTCTGCCCCGTCGGGGCTTGGGCAGGGTTCCCTTACACGTGGGAGCCCCAGCCCTGTGGTTTGCAGGACGACCCGCTGCCAAACATACGGAGCAGCGCGGGTCGCCCGAACAGGCGGCGGCCTTATGCCCCATCTGACCGCAGCGGAAGCACTCGCCGCTGCGGTCGACCTCAGATGTGCACTGCACTCCGGTGTGCCCAACAACGAGGCACCGGAAGCAGCGCATTCTCCTGGTGGGTAGCACCCGCACCTGCGCGGACACCCACCCCACCAAGAGCCTAGAGCTGGCCACCTTTTTGGCCGCGGCCACCGGGCAGCGGACGAATATTGTGCCGCAGCCCGATGGGGCGAAACGCACCTGCCCCGCTTTTATTGAATCGGCGTGGCAGCCTCCGCTCTTGGCTACGGCCTCCACCACCTCCGCTGTGGTGACGGAATCGTCAAGCCCAGAGATGCGCATCTCTGCGCACTTCTCGGGCCTGGCGATCCTCACGCTGTCGGCGGGTAGCACCTCCCGTAGTTTTTGCGCGAGTTGGTCCGCCTTCGCAGAACTCGCAGCCCCCGGCACCTCTAAGATACGGGCGCCAGTGGCGGCTTTCCTGACTTTCAGCCCCGGGATGCCTAGCTCAGCAATTGACACCTTTTCTTTTGCTTGAGCCAGGACGCCCGCATAGCTGACGCCGCTATCCGTCGCTCCGGGCTGCAGCGTCAAGACGACGGCAGCAGACCGGGGCGGGCGTAACCGCGGTGTAGCTTTCTTGCTCTGCTCTTCTTTCTTCCCCTGTTGGGGCTTCGTTGGAGGAGAGGGCGCTTTCTTCTTCTTTGGCGCCCGCTTCTTCTTCTTCTTCCTTTTTTTCTTCTCTACCCGGGTCCACCCCTCCTCTTCTGGGGCGTCCCGAGCGAGAGACGAAGATGGCTCCGGTGCTTTCGCCGGGGCCGCAGTGGACTGGGCACTTTGGCCCTTGCCTCTGCCCTTGCCCTTTGTGGGTTTGGGCGTCTGCGACACCGCGACGACTTCAGCCGCAGTCCGCTTCTTTGTGGTGTCAACGGCCGGTTTGGCCACTGACACCGCCTCTGCCTGTTTTAAATCCCCACGCAACGGGGGCCGAATGCGCTTTTCCGGCAAGAGCCGGTCAGATACCGAGGCCATCTTGGCGTCCATCATGTTGCCCACCGCCAACATGATACGCCCCAGCATAGCCTCCTCCCTGTCATCCGCTGACCGGCCTGTCTCCGGTTCATCCCATCGCCTGCCCAGATCAGCCCTGATTTGGGCCACTTCCGCACGCATCTCCGCCAGCTCTCTTTCCTGGCGGGCGTTCGCGGCGCGAAGCAGCTCAACCTCCTCGTCTGTGGTTCGGCATTTCAGGGCCGTCACCGCCTCTTGAATGGCCTCCGCTGCCTGCTTCAGGGAACGGACCATTGTCCCCTTCAGCTGGCCCGATTTTTTGGCAACGCTCAGAATGACCTCTACGCCATTCTGTGCGCGCGCGGCCAGTTCCTCCGCAGAATGATCGCCTCCTTCAGGTTTTTGCAGGTTTTTGGCTAAGGAGAGGATTTGTTCCTCAGCCAATATCCCGACCTCCTCCTTTTTAGCCTTGAGAAAGGCTTCCTTTGCTTTTCGTAAGCCCACGTAGGCGCCCGTTGTTGGTGGGCGCCCCCTTCCGCGTTTCGCCGACGCAGACCTACTCAGCAACTCCTCGCCAGCAGTGTCGTCCGAGTCCATCCCAGACTCACTGTCACCCGGGATGGGTCTCTTCCGCCATAGCCGGCCGCTTCGCAGTCCTGACGAGCCGGAGGCGACCGTCACTAAGGTGCCAGTCGAGCCATCCGAATCCGACAGAGCTAGCTCGTCCATAGACTCCCGACCTTCACAGGTCACTTCCTCCTGAATTTGGCCTTCGCGGCCCACCTTCACTTCGTTTTGGCCATCGCAGCCCACCTTCACGTCGTTTTGGCTATCGCAGCCCTCCACCAAAGCGTCAAAAGTTTGTGTATCCATATTAGTTCCCACGAGTAGAAACAGGATTAAACGCTGCCTAAAAAGGCGCCTACATTATCGCGCCCCGGGGGTCGGCCGGTACCCGGGCGGGTCCACACTAGCGACTGATAAGCCCGTCAGCCATACATCCCGACTTGAGCCGGTCTGCAAACCTCCTCGCGGTGCGTCTCCGCTTGAGGTTCGGGGAATTTTTTATGGAGAGGTTATCTTCCTCGCGGCCCGGCCAATTAAGGCAAGGCCCTCGGGTCCAGGATCATTGGCCGATAGACGTGATCACCGACACCTCCTCTGGACTTACGATATCACGAGCAGGCCGACAGGGCTAGTGCCAGCGATTGCCCGCGCTTACTCCAAATCCACTGTGCCTTCTGAGAACAGAGGGACACGTGGAGGAGAGTTTGGTCCAATTAGCTTCCCCAAGGTGCTGGCTTGCACCCCAGGTACTAGAGCCCCCCCGCCACGACAAGGCTTGGAACCATGGGGGGGACCATGGGGGGGAACCTTTTTTTTTTTTTTTTTTTTTTTTTTTTTTTTTTTTTTTTTTGTTCTCGCAGGGGAAATGCTCTTACGCACTGCCGGGCCGTGTGGACTGGCCCGAGTGTGGGACTCGTCGGACGGAACCGACCACTACCCACTAAAACCCCTGCGCCACCCCACTGTGCTGTGGTGGCGGAGAGGTGGGGACGCTTGCGCATTCTCCCACCTGCCCGCCAGCACCTGCCGGCCTTGCCGGCATTCTTCGGGGCCGGGGCCGTTATGGCCCCAGCGGACGGCTAGAAAGCGCGCGACTCCACGACGCCGCGCGCACCTCCTCGAGGCCTTTTGGGGCAGGGCCCCGGCCTCGATCACGGGGGACGCAGCAGGGCCTGGTAGGCCCGGCGTCGCACCCCCGTGCGTCTCCGGCGGATCGGGTCAGGGTTGGCCGCAGCCTCCCTTTCCCTCTCCGCCGTCTCCTTCTGCGACATCACGTCCTCGCAGAAGGAGAGGACGGCCGTCCACGACTCTTCGCTCTCGACCATTGCTTTAACAACGGTCGGGAGCGAGAGATCCACCCCGATGGCATCGCGCAGGACACTACGCTGCACCGCCCACGAAGGGCACCCCTCGAGGGTGTGCTGCGCCGTGTCCTCGCTGCCCGCACAATGGTGGCAATCGGTCGTCGGCTCACGTTGGGCGATTCGACACAGGTACTTTCCAAAGCATCCATGCCCGGAAAGCACCTGTGTGAGCCGGAACGTGAGCCGCCCGTGCCGCCTGTCCAGCCAGTTTTGAAGAACCGGCCGGACAGCCTCGACAGTCCGTCGGCCGGCCGTTGGATCGGCCAGCCGCTCCGCCCATCTACGGACGGTGGACCGTCGAAGGTGGGACTTCCACCTTTCCGTCACCGTTGGCTGTTCGCCGCCGGACCGCAGCTCCTGGCGCCGCTCGTAGAGCCTTGCCAGTGCCGCGGCCTCCAGATCCCACGGCGGCGAACCCGCCAACACGCACGCCGCCTCCGTCGAGATGGTGCGATAACCCCGAATAGCCCTGATCGCCATCACCCTCTGCGGTTGTCGCAAGAGGGCGATGGTGGCGCTTCGCAGCGCCGGAGCCCAGACAGGGGCTCCGTACAGGGCCATCGAGCGCACCACCCCGAGGTACAGGCGGCGGCAGGCCACACTCGGCCCCCCGAGATTCGGCAGCAGCCGCGAGAGAGCGGCAGCCGCCGCCATGAGACGGGGGACCAGGCGACGGAAATGCTCGCGGAAGTCCCAGCGGCTATCGAGGACGAGTCCGAGGTACTTCATATCGGACCCGACCTCGATTCGGACACCGCTAACCACGATGTGGGCCCCCGGAGGTGGCGCAGCCCTCGGCCTGTGGAAACACAAGGCCTCGGACTTTTCGAGCGCCACCTCGAGGCCCAGAGCGCGGATTCGCGCGACGACCGACGCCACGCCTGCCGTTGCCAGGCGGGCGGCCTCACGGTAGTTTGCCCCGCGGGCCGTGACCAGGGTGTCGTCCGCATAACACGTCACCCTGACGCCCGCGGGGAGAGCGCCCCGCAGCACCCAATCGTATCCGATGTTCCACAAGAGGGGGCCCAGTACCGACCCTTGTGGAACACCGCACACCATCTCCCGAGTCTCCAGTCCGCCTGCCCGCCCCTGGTATTGGACGTACCTTTGACTGAGGTAGTCCCCGATCAGGCGACGGAGGTAGAGAGGCACTTTATGGTGTTTTAGTGCCTCCCTGATGCAGCTCCACGGCATGGTGTTGAAAGCGTTCGCTATGTCTAGCGAAACCGCCAACAACACCCCACCGCGGGCGACAACCTCCTCCGAGTCGGCCTTGACGCGATTGATCGCGTCGATCGTCGACAGGCCGGCTCGGAACCCAAACTGGGTATTCGCCAAATCGGGACCTACCTCAGTCATATGCTTGACGAGGCGTGCAGCTATTATTCTCTCGAATAGCTTACACACCTCGTCGAGCAACACGATGGGGCGGTAGGCGGAGGGAGACTCTGCGGGGCGTCCGTCCTTCCGCAACAGGACCAAACTACCCACCTTCCACACTCTGGGGAACCGTCCCGACTCCAGGCAGCCATTGAAGAGCCGCCGGAGCCGGTCCCCTAGGACGTCGAGGGCCAAGACCAAGACGCGACCGTGTACTCCATCTGGCCCGGGCGCTGTGTTTTTCGCCCGGAGCTTGTCCACGGCCGCGTCGAACTCCTCACTCGTGAGCTCAGCGACCCCGCTATCTTCCTCCTCACCACCGGCGCCACCTCTACGCGGCGCCATAGCGGGGGGGACGTGTTCCGCCCGATGTGGAAACAGGGCGGACACGACGTCCCTCACGAAGTGGTGATCGAGACTCTGGGTCAGCGGAGGCGCCCAGGGGCGTAGTTTGCCCCTGACGGACTTATACGGGCGCCCCCACGGATCATTGTCCAGAGTCCCGAGCAGCTCCTCGCGCGCTTGGGTCTTGGCCCTGCTGATGGCGAGCTGTAGGGTCTTTTTCTTCACTCTGTAGACCTCGTACAGCTCGCGCTCCGTCGTCTCGTCGCGGTGCCGTCTTCTTCGGCACCTGGTGTACATACGCCTGGCCGCCACGCTCTCCACGCGGAGCGCGGCGATGTGGTCAGACCACCAGTACACCTGGCGACGAGAGGGGGGCGGCTTGGCCCGGGGCATCGACGCGTCACACACTTGCGTCAACGCCCGCCGGAACCATTCCGCCTCCTCATCTACCCTCACAGGCCCGGCGGGTTGCGGTTGCCAGGCCTGGACGACGGAGGCCTCCAGCAGAGCGTCTCTGTCGAGACGCCCCAACGTCCACCTAGGGAGTGGCGGGGCACTACCTCTCGCGGGACTCGTGCCCGGGGTCGTCGACGAGGCGGAGACGTCAAATCGGACGTATAGATGGTCCGACAGCGTCTCCACCCCATCGAGGACTCTCCAATCCCGGACACGGCGTGCTACAGCAGGGCTAGCGAACGAAACGTCCACTATCGAACCGCCCTGCTGTCTCACGCAAGTGAAGGTCGACCCCCTATTTAGGATGCAGAGGCCGACCAACACTGCCCACTCTTCCAGCGCGCTGCCTCGCGAGTCGGTGACGGGGGACCCCCATGCCGAGGATTTGGCATTGAAGTCCCCCATCACGATCACAGGGCGAGGATCGGCCCGTCTGACGAGAGCCTCAACCTCGCCCAAGAACGACTCGAATTCGGCGAAGCAGCGGCTGGGCGAAAAGTAGCACCCCACCACTACGGTTCCCTCACACTCGACTGCGACGAAGCCCCGGCCACGACCAACTACACCGGAGACCGGGGCTACGACCGAAGTGACGATGGCCACCAAACCGTCCAAGTCCCCCACCCAATTAGCTCTAGAGGGGACAAAGTACGGCTCAGCGGCCACAGCGACGCCGATATTCCACTCCGCCAGGGACTGCATAAATAGATCTTGTGCCCCGGCAGAGTGGTTCAAATTCGCCTGTAGGAAGCGATGGATGGGGCCCGCTAGGGCCATTATTTGGTTTCCATCGCCTCCCCGCGACCCAACCCTGAAGTGGATGGGGCGGGCGTTGCCGGTGCCGTTGTGGCGCCGGCTGCAGCCTCTCTGCCCCGTCGGGGCTTGGGCAGGGTTCCCTTGCAAGTGGGAGCCCCAGCCCTGTGATTTGCAGGACGACCCGCTGCCAAACATACGGAGCAGCGCGGGTCGCCCGAACAGGCGGCGGCCTTATGTCCCATCTGACCGCAGCGGAAGCACTCGCCGCTGCGGTCGATCTCAGAAGTGCACTGCACTCCGGTGTGCCCAACAACGAGACACCGGAAGCAGCGCATTCTCCTGGTGGGTAGCACCCGCACCTGCGCGGACACCCACCCCACCAGGAGCCTAGAACTGGCCACCTTTTTGGCCGCGGCCACCGGGCAGCGGATGAAAATCGTGCCGCTACCCGATGGGGCGAAACGCACCTGCCCCGCTTTGATTGATGAGGCGGGGCAGCCTCCGCACTTGGCCACGGCTTTTACCACCTCCTCTGTGGTGACGGAATCGTCAAGCCCAGAAATGCGCATCTCCGCGCACTTCTCGGGCCTGGCGATTCTGACATTCTCTGCCGGCAGCACCTCTCGCAGTTTTTGCGCGAGTTGGTCTGCCTTAGCAGCACTTGCGGCCCCCGGTACCTCTAATATTCGGGCGCCTGTGGCCCCCTTCCTCACTCTGAGTGACGGGATATCCAGGTCGGCGAGGGAGATTTTTTCCTTCGCCGACGATAGCACCGCCGCATAGCTCGCACCCTTTTCTTCTGCTCCGGGCTGCAGTGTCACCACGACAGCCGCAGACCGGGGCGGGCACAACTTCGGTTGAACACTCCGGTTCTTATCACTCTTCCTTACTTCTTGGGGCTTCGAAGGAGCAGAGGGCGCTTTCTTCTTTTTTGGAGCCCTCTTCTTCTTCTTCTTCCGCTTCTTCTTCTCCACTTGAGTCCACCCCTCCTCATCTGGGGTGTCTCGAGCGGAAGAAGTAGTTGGCGCCGGTGTCATCACCGGGGTTGCAGAGGACTGGGCACTTTGACCCTTTCCTTTACCTTTGCCCTTTTTTGTGGGCAAGGGCTTTTGCGACCCGGCGGCAACTTGCGCAGCCGTTCTCTTCGTAGTGGTGTCCAAAGCCGGTTTGGCCGCGGACACCGTCTCCACTATTTTCGAATCCGCCCGTAGAGGGGGCCGAATTCGCTTCTCCGGCAGGAGCCGGTCCGACACGGAGGCCATCTTAGCGTCCATCATGTTGCCCACCTGCAACATGATGCGGCCAAGCATGGCCTCCTCCTTCTCCTCAACGGATCGGCTCGCTTCCGGATCAGCTCTTCTTCTACCCATATCAGAGCGGATCTGAGCCACTTCCGCGCGCATTTCGGCCAGCTCTTTTTCCTGGCGAGCGTTTGCGACGCGGAGCAGTTCGACCTCCTCACCCATCGTCCGGCTCTTCAGGGCCGTCACCGCCTCCGAAATGGCTTCTGCAGCCTGTTTAAGGGCGCGCACCATTGTGCCCTTAAGCTGGCCCGATTTTTTGGCTACACCCAAGATGAGATCAACACCTGCTTGGGCGTTGGCGGCCAGTTCTTCCGCGGAGCGGTCGTCTCCTCCAGTTTTTTCCAGGGTTTTGGCCATGGAGAGGATTTGTTCCTCAGCCAAAACCCCGACTTCTTCTTTTTTCGTTTTTAAGAAGGCCTCCTTTGCCTTCCGTAAACCCACGTACGCACCCGTGGTTGGCGGGCGCCCTCTTCCACGTTTCGCTGCCGCAGATCTACTAAACGTCTCCTCGCCAGCTGTGTCATCGGAGTCCATCCCAGATTCGCTGTCACCCGGGACGGGTCTCTTGCGCCACAGCCGGCCGCTTCTCAGTCCTGACGAACCAGAGGCGACCGTCACTAGAGTGCCAGTCGAGCCATCTGAGTCCGAAAGAGCTAACTCCTCCGTTGCGTTCTGGACTTCCACACTAGACTGGTAGCCCACTTCCTCCTCGGATTGGCCTTCGCGGCCCACCTTCTCGTCGTTTTGGCCTTCGCGGCCCTCCACCAAAGCGTCAAAAGTTTTATTAGTTTCCATATTTGTTCCCACGAGTACAAACAGGATTAAACGCTGCCTAAAAGGCGCCTACAATTATCGCGCCCCGGGGGTCGGCCGGTACCCGGGCGGGTCCACACTAGCGACTGATAAACCCGTCAGCCATACATCCCGACTTGAGCCGGTCTGCAAACCTCCTCGCGGTGCGTCTCCGCTTGAGGTTCGGGGAATTTTTTATGGAGAGGTTATCTTCCTCGCGGCCCGGCCAATTAAGGCAAGGCCCTCGGGTCCAGGATCATTGGCCGATAGACGTGATCACCGACACCTCCTCTGGACTTACGATTTCACGAGCAGGCCGACAGGGCTAGTGCCAGCGATTGCCCGCGCTTACTCCAAATCCACTGTGCCTTCTGGGAACAGAGGGACACGTGGAGGAGAGTTTGGTCCAATTAGCTTCCCCAAGGTGCTGGCTTGCACCCCAGGTACTAGAGCCCCCCCGCCACGACAAGGCTTGGAACCATGGGGGGGGATGGGGGGGAACCTAACCTAACCTAACCTAACCTAACCTAACCTAACCTAACCTAACCTAACCTAACCTAACCTAACCTTTTTTTTTTTTTTTTTTTTTTTTTTTTTTTGTTGACGAAGGGGAAATCCATTATGGATACCCCGCCGTTCTTGAGGGGATTGAAGAACGACGAGGTTATGTCGGACTCTCACCGACTAAAACCCCTCCGGTAGCCATCTGCCGTGCATTAGGGTGACCACGGGATCTCCAATGACCACACCGCGGCCTCCCTGCACGTTGCCCCCTCGGGCCCTTCCAAAATCAGTACCTCCCTTTTGGGTACGGTAGTGTGGGGCTACACCACGCCGCCGTCCGTCCCGGGGTTGACTCTGAGTTGGCTTCCCCTTGTAGCCACCTCACAACCCCCACTTCCCCTTTTAGTCGCCTTTTACGACAGGCAGGGGATACCGTAGTCCTATTCGTCGCCCGGAACTACAGGGCCAGGTGCAGACCCTAAGTGCGGGGTCCACGCCTCCTTCTCCGAGAGGGATTGGATCTCTCTCTTTCTCGCTCCGCATTCTCTTTCTGAGCCATTACTTTGTCACAAAAGACAATCATGGCCTTCCAGGCTCCTGCGTCCTGTAACATTGCTTTTACAACCCTAGCAGGTGTTAAGTCTCTACCAACTTTGGTAAGCAAGGCAGCTCTTTCAGTCGCCCAAGCAGGGCATTCTTCTAGAGTATGCTGCGCATCATCCAGATCATTATCGCAATGATGACATTGTGGAGTGGTTTCGCGTCTTATCCGATTGAGATAGGCGCCAAAACAACCGTGCCCGGTTAGCACCTGTGTCAACCGGAAGGTGACTGCCCATCTTCGCTTCATCCACTGCCCAAAGCTGGGCAGGATCGCCCCCGGGGCACGTTGTCGTGCGGCGTTCGTATTTTCGAGACGCTCAAGCCATTTAGTTATTGTTTGGAGGTACAGTCTTTCTCTTAGACTTTCTGCGGTAGAAAGTGCGTCACTTTGATGAGCATCACGCAGGCTGTGGTACATAGCAGCGTTTGTGCTTGCAAGAATGTCTAGTGGTGGACATCGTGCTAACAACATCGCCGCCTCGTGGGATATCGTACGATATCCTCGAGCGATACGAATTGCTACCCTTCGTTGTAAGCCGTTTAGTAGGGCTCTACTTCTGCGATCATTATTAAGGCTGCTGGACCACACGGGTGCACCATAGAGAGCCATGGACCGTATCACCCCTGCATATAACCGACGAACAGCCTCATCTGGTCCACCAAGATTAGGTAGTAAGCGGTGAAGCGCACCCATAGTTTTTTCCAGCCGAGGGACCAGGTGGCTAAAGTGCTCTCTGAAGTCCCATCTGCTGTCCAAAATCAGACCGAGGTACCTCATGCACCTGCCCACTTGGACCTGGGCGTCACCAACATTTATAACAGATCTGGGTAGCTCCTGACCTTGAGGAAGGTTATGGAACCATATTGATTCTGTTTTTTGAGGTGCGACCCTCAGCCCCAGTCCGTTTATCTTCCTTATAAAGTATGCAACCCCGAGTTCAGCGAGTCTGATTGTCTCCTCGACACTAGCTCCGGTAGCTACTATAAGAGTGTCGTCTGCATAGCAGACAACATGTACGCCGACGGGAAGTTCAACACGCAGAGCTATATCGTAAGCTAGATTCCATAGTAGAGGGCCAAGGACTGAACCCTGTGGAACCCCACAGCTCACTTTCCATTCACAGATTTCGGAGTTACGACCCGGCCATTGGATAGTTCTGTCCCGTAGGTAGTCCTCTACCACTTTACAGAGGTAGGTAGGTACTCGGTGTTGTACAAGCGCTTGACGAATAGCTTGCCAAGTGAGAGAGTTGAAAGCATTAACAATGTCAAGGCTTATCGCCAATGCTATTTTGCCCTGACTTAAGGCTTCATCCGATATTGAGCGTACTCGGAGTATCGCGTCTATAGTTGATCGTCTCTTGCGAAATCCATATTGAGAGTCTACAATGTCCGGACCATTCTCGGACAGGTGTGCGGTTATTCTATTGGCCAGTACCCTCTCGAATAACTTGCCTGCTTCATCCAACAGACATATTGGCCGGTATGTAGATGGATTATTTACATCTCTGCCCTCTTTCTTCAGTAGGACCATCTTGGCCCTTTTCCATTGGGCTGGAAACTGACCCTGACGGAGGCAATCCGTAAACAATTGTCTGAGCCTGCCTCCTAGCACAGAAAGGGCCAGGACCAGAGCTCGACCAGGTACTCCGTCTGGTCCTGGTGCGGTCTTCTTCGCACCCAGACGATTTACGGCATGCTCAAACTCCGCTTCCGACACCGCCCATTCGTCCGACCATTCACTATGCCCACTCAGGTTCTGGGTCCAGTTTTCCTCGTCTTCGACTCTCGGAAAAAGATGTTGTACGACTGTACGTAAGAAATCTGGATCCATCGTTTCCGTCAAAGGCGGTACCCATGGTCTGAGTTTGCCCAGTACTATCTTGTACGGACGCCCCCATGGGTCCCTACCTAGTTGGTCAAGTAGATCTGACCAAGATCGAGCTTTGGCTTTGGCGATTGCAGTCTGGAGCTCCCGTGTTGCCTCTCGATAAATCACATAGGCACTCTCGATCTCTTCAGTTGTTGCCCGTCGTCGTCTGCGAGACCTGGTGTACCGGCGTCGGGCTCGGTGGCATGCTTCCCGCAGTCGCGCAATATCCTCTGTCCACCAGTATGCTGAGGTACGATTTACCGGTTTCACACGAGGCATTGCAGCGTTGCAGACGTAAGTCATAGTAGTCTGGAAGTGAGACACTTCGTTCGAGATATCATGAGGGTCTTCTCTTGGCCTCTGAGGCCAATCTGCTACGTGAGCGGCAGAGATTAGCATGTCCCGATCCAGTCGTTTGAGGGACCACTGTGCTGGTTTATTATGCTGCCTGCTAGCTGGTGCATCTCTTCCAATATCTATGATGATATGGCGGTGATCAGAGAGGGTGACCAGTTCCTCTGCGACTCTCCAACCACGTACAAGTTGGATGGCGGCAGTTGTTGCCCATGAGAGATCTACAACTGACTCCCCTTGCCATCTCACGCATGTGCTAACTGACCCGCGGTTCAGGAGCCGGAGGTCAATGCTGGCTGCCCATTCTAGCAGAGTTTCTCCTCTTGCGTTATCCTGGTTATTCCCCCAAGCTCTTGAGTGAGCGTTGAAATCCCCAAGGACCAATAAGGGATGTGAACGGTATGCACGTATACAGTTCGCTAAGTTGTCCAGATACGTTTCGAAGGCATATAAGCTGCAATTTGGTGTAATATAGCAGCCTACGACCACTAATCTTCCCCATTTAACCGCAACGAATCCCGGCCCACTCGTAATAAGGTTGCAGGGAGGGTCCCCAGTAGCTCCACCCCAATATATGGCAACTGAGCCTCCATCGTCGCCGAACCAGCGAGGATGAGATGGAATAGAGTGAGGCTCAGCAATCACCGTAAGGGCAATTCTCAACTCAGCGACGGTTTGCAGCAGCAGGTCTTGCGCGCCGCGGCAATGGTTGAGATTGCCCTGGAGGATCTTTAGGGGATTGAATTTTGGGCCTCCATAGCCTCCTCAGGACTTTCATTGTCCGGGCGTGGGTTTGACACGCTCTGCATGTTTGCTGAAGCTGGGCCCTGCTTTACCCTGCTTCGTTTTGTTTTGGGTGGGTTGCATTTTTTGCTCCCCAGTCTATGATCTGCTGGCAGCCCGTAATCTGAGCAGACCGGGCACGTAAAGATCGTTCCCGAGCAAGCGCGGGCAGTATGTCCGGGCTGACCACACGCATAACATCTGTTGCTCCTGTCCTCCTCGTTAGGACATTGTGCTTTGACGTGTCCTGTTTCCAGGCACTTATAGCACTGCAATGGTCGCGCTCTTAGGATTTTAACTCGCGCGGAATGCCACGCTCCGATGGTAATCCTCGTTGATGTAGCGGTTGCTATCTTTCGCATTGCTGTCAGGGGACATTTCACCCAGGCAGTACCCAGTCTGCGTGCGGGTAGTCTTATTGGTCCGACTTTGACGTCGGCTGCAGAACAACCGCCAGTCTCGGCAACGGCTACTGCGATGTCTTCTGGAGTAATGGATTCGTCAAGGTCCATTACTCGCATCTCTCCCATCTTTATGGGACGTGCAATGCGCACATCCGCGAAGTCGCTTAGAGCGGAACGCATTTTATCCGCCAACTTGTCGGCTTTCACCTCTGCGTCTGTGCCTGGGACCTCTATTATGATGCCGCCAGTCGCCGCTCGTTTCTGGCGGATGTTGGTAACTCCGATATCGGCCAGTTTTATTCTCTGTTTGGCGGAGGCCATAACTGCAGAATATGTGCAGTTAGACCCCGCGGGAATCGTCACTGTAATAGCAGCTGTCTTTGGTGCACGCGGCGGTTTTATCTTAGGCTTCGTCTTTTGCGAATTGGCCTGATTTGCCTGTGTTACGGGTGTCACCTTACTCCCTGCAGGCTTAGTCGCCCTTCACCCAGAAATACAAAAATCTATGCTCATCACACAACTGTTTGTCTCTGTCGGAAATTGAACCTGAGCCCCATCGATTCGCAGTTAGGTTTGCTAACCACTCGACCAACGGGGCGGTCGGGCGGTATTAAACTGCGATTATACGTCGGAATATAATACTGGGCCATGGTACGTAAATTAAATGTAGATTAAAGTCGACCTAAAATATCCCTCATTATTTTTTTTATTTTTTTTAACATATCACAAAATTAATCAAACCATCTTCCCAAGGGAACATAAAAATTTACATCTATATATATAAAAGAGAAAGTGTGTGTTTATGTTCCGTATAGGCTCCGAAACGGCTGGACCGATTTCAATGAAACTTTCAGGGAATCTCCAGATTGACCTGGCGAGTAATCCTGTAAAGTTTGGTGACGATCGGAGCACTCCTATTTTTGAACTGTCAAATACAGCTTTTATTTACTATGATGATATTTTATTGTTTTATAACCCAAATTTGTATTGACACATGCGTTGTGTATATTTATGTCATTATGAACCATGTAGAATTGTTCATTTACAGCAAGACCCATCTGCTCAAACATTTTCGCAACAACTTTTAGGCATAGGGAATGGCAAAATTCCAATTGATCGTGCCACAAATGAGATTTCTTTTCCACAGGATTTTTGTCAAATGCAACCAAATATTCAAGCTGTTGTCGACAAAGTATTTTCAAATTTAACAATTAATTACAAAAATCCGAATTGGCTTTATGAACGTGCAATTTTAGCATCAAAAAATGATGACGTTAATAAATTCATCAATCACCAACTACTGCATCGAATTTAATCATTTTTTTTTTCACTGAGTGACATAGGCTGTATATTTTATACCCGTGCGAAGCCGGGGCGGGCCGCTAGTATCTATATAAATATTATATTCAGTAATATAAGAGTACACAGTCTTACAACAAAATTTATTTATGATTAAATTTAAGTTTTTATTTAATGTAAGTGAAGCCATATGTGACTGCTCCAGCCTTTGTTATTCAAATAGTTAGCAACCGTGACTACGCAATCATTGGGGATCGGGTTGATTACCCACAGGGATAGGCATTCGTGGAATGAGCATAGGGTTTCTGTTTCTGGGTTTGGGTGTTTTTAAACATGTTTGAGTGCTTATGTATTCATATCCTTGAGCAACACCCATATCATTAGCAAATATAATGCTTACTTTGGGTTAGGTCAATTTGTGTAATTTGTATACTGATATTATTTTTATTATTCTGATATAATGTTTGTTTCAATAATTAAAAAAAGAAAAAAAAACTATCATCTTCTCTACTGACAATAAAGCCTGACCCTGTTGACTCTTTTAACCATTGTAATCAGTTTTTCTCCTCTGTTGGTGAATCATTAGCACATAAAATAAAAATTAAAAATTCTCGACACGATAACCCTCAATACTCTACTAACCCTACATTGCCATCATTGTGTAAATCATTATTCTTGACTCCAACTGACCCAAATAAAGTTAGTTCTCTTATCTCCTCTCTTAAAAGTCACAGCGCCCCTGGCTTCGACAAATGCAATCCTGTTCTTGTAAAAAGTAGAAAAAGTGTTATTTTGAACCCTCTTACGCACATTTTTAATTTAAGTCTCATAAATGGAATTTTCCCGGACTGCTGGAAATTATCACTAGTTATCCCAATATACAAAGATGGAAAAACCTTAAAAACAACAAAGAAAAATATCGACATTTTACAATTTAGGGAGACAGTCGCAGGTTCAAATCCCGCGTGTCGATATTTTTCTTTGTTGTTTTTAAGGTTTTTCCAGATTCCCAAGCACGGGGTGAGTGCTATAACACAAAAATAATTAGAAATACGAAAGTACTGATCAAAATTATAAATGTGAATTTCATCTGTAACGATGAACTCATTTAACTAGTTATACGTATGTATAACTAGCGATCAGTATAATCGACGTAATCGATCACATAACAAAGAAGAATTTCGCCGCCTCGAGCCTGTCGACACTAGCTCAGCGGAAGAGCGTCCCGGCTTTAGGGAGACAGTCGCAGGTTCAAATCCCGCGTGTCGATATTTTTCTTTGTTGTTTTTAAGGTTTTTCCAGATTCCCAAGCACGGGGTGAGTGCTATAACACAAAAATAAATACAAAGATGGATCGAGGGACAACCCTTCCAACTATCTTGTTATCTCACTTTTGAGTATATTTTTCAAGCTGTTAGAAAAGGTCGTCAATAAGCGTTTAATTAAATTTTTGGAAACCGAGAATTTACTGGCTAGCAATCAGTTTGGATTTAGACGACAAAAATCCACAGAAGACGATTTGATTTGCATAACCAACGAAATATCTTCCCACATGAGCGCGGATCAGCGGTATTTGGGGGTGTTCCTCGATCTATCAAAGGCGTTAGACTCAATCTCTCTTTTGGAGTTCGAGGAATTGCTCTAGACTGGTTTCGTTCCTACATAAAGGATAGAAGACAGTGTACAAGAGTTGGCTCCGTAACCAATGAAGCACTCCCCTTACTATTTGGCGTACCGCAAGGTAGTATACTTGTACCGACCTTATTCTTGATCTACATTAACGATCTATTACTCCAAACAATACCGAACGCCAAAATAGTATACTATGCAGACGATACGGCAGTCATCTTTCACGGAAAGTCTTGGGACGAAGTACAGAAAGTATCTGAGATCGGTCTAGAAATCATCAGCAGTTGGCTACACAAAATCGCTTATCTCTGAATATCAAAAAAACAAAATTTATGCCCTTCTCTAAATCCACCTTATCCAAACCAACCGAACTTAGGCTACGCATACATAACTCAGAATATAGAAACTGCTGGTGCTTGCGATAAGCTTGAACAGGTGGATTGTATGAAATACTTACGAGTTATCATTGACACTTCACTTTCATACAAACTACATATTGACAATTTGTGCAAACGCGTAAGAAGCACGATATACATCATGAGAAAGCTACGGGATTTAGCTAATAAAAACATTCTCATGAGGGTTATACAACGCAATTTGTAAATCTCTCTTATCATATGGAATATTAATTTGGGGTGAAACAGCCAAAACATATATAATAGCCTTAGAAAGAGCCCAGCGCGCTGTTTTAAAAGTAATGCTCAAAAAACCATTTAGATACTCTACCGACTTACTTTACAAGGAAACAAATGTACTACGCGTTCGACAACTCTTTATCTGGAAAGCCGCAATTTTACACCATAATACAATCTTAAATTCGCCAGATTACCCCATCCTAATTCAAAAAAGGGTTTACAGGGTTAAAATTCCGAAAACTACATGTGCATTTGATAGACGATTTCTAACTTTTCTTTTCCTACATATCTACAATCAAGTGTGTCAACGCTGCAATATTAAAGAGCCTTCTTTACGAATTGCTTCAAAGGAAATAATTAGATGGCTTTCTTCCGTTAACTACTCAGAAACCGAAAAAATTCTTGCTAAATCTTAGTCACTCACACACATACATACACACACACACACACACACACTCTCCCTCATATACATATAAACACACAAAAACGAAACATTTAATTATACATAATATGTAAGTCACACAAAACACTCAGCAGTCTAAAATTAACCTACTGTGCCTGTTATTGTTAATTTTTTTCAAATTTTCTTTTTGATTTTTTTTCTTGTTTTATTGTATAGCTTTATTATCTCTCGTGAAATTTTTGTTAATTATATATACGGAAATCACTGCATGATATCCACGCCACAGGCTTTGCCTAGTGTGGAGTCCAACAGAAATACAAACTACTAGCTGTCGCCTACGACTTCGTTTGCGCGGACTTCGTTTACTCCGCACAGAACCTCCCCCGTAGGTGATAGCGTGATAATATGTGGCCTATATGTTGACCCGACCTATTAGTAATATTCATGCAAAATTTGAAATAAATTCATGCAGTACTTTTTGAGTTTACACCGGACATATATACAGACAAACAGACAAAAATTCTAAAAACTATATTTTTGGCTTCGATATCGATTATAGATCAAGCCCCAAGTATTCTTTAAAAAAAATATTCAATGTACAGTTTTGACTTTCCTATGATTTTATTATATGTATAGATTGTACTGTACTTTTAAACTAAGTAATAATAATAAATCTTATCTTATCTTATCTTGTGATTAAAAAATTCCATCCAATCGGCAACATTGCTTAAAAGTATTTCTTAATTGATAGTGTTACGAATAATCTAGAAACGTGAGGAGTTGGAACGCTGGAGAGATCTAGAAATAAAAGAAAGAGATAGCTATCCATTTGACAAACAAATAGTTGACCGTTATCCGTATAGCTATGCCATAATGGACTTTGTAGAATAGGACATAAGGTTGAAAATAGCGTGTACTAGGACTTGTTTATCATAAGTTGTTTACAATAATTGTCTATTGTTAACGAGATGATTGCCGAACATTCGCAATTGTTGTCGAACTTTACCTCGAGTATAAATAGGGAAGTGTTGACAAATAGAAAGCAGTTTTTATACAGTGATCGAAAGCGATAGACCAAGCGACCAGTGCGAGGCGAAGTGACCAGTTTAAGTGAATAAGAGAATTGTTTTCTTTAAGCGTAGTCGCTTTAGTGCTAGTGCAGCGAGGTGACTAGTGTGTATAGTGTATTTACGTATTACATTTTGTTGTTTGTGTACTTATGTTGCAAATATACGGTTTAATATAAGTGGCGTTTTCTTACAATTACGAACTCGAAGTACGTAACAATATAAAATAAAATTTACCTCGGAAGGTCAATCGATTCTTAAATTTTAAGATTCACCAGTTAATCATTTGGTAAAACGGGCGGTGTCTCTCATCACCCCATTTGCCACCTTTAATGACTATTACGTATCATATCTGATATATACTGCTATACAGGTTTTTCAGGAACACGAAGCAGACTTCAGCTGCAACTAAGATATTAATAGATAGCAAATTTTTTAACAATAGGTCTCCCAATCACCAGATCGGGAGGAACCAGGGAGCCCATGCTTTGAGTTGAACTGTCTAACTAGTAGATAATGCGTGATTAGGCAATGATTAGGGCCCTACGGGACCAAAATAAACCTGGACTGTATTACAATAACTACTGGTATATTCGCTAACAAAATTTAAAATAACAGGAATAGTCAACCGTCAGCGATGAATACAGAAAGCGAGTGGTGCGGGTGTCGCCCCCGTCCTCTCCGCTGACACCCTCCTCCGGCACCCTCCCGCGCAGCCTACGTCGCTCGCAACTCTCGTGCGGCGAATTGATTATGTGAACAATGCGGAACTCGTGTTTTCATTATTTACCCTATTTCAAATTGTTAATAATATTTTCAACAAATTTCTTCAAAAAATGCTGTGAGTTCGTAGATATATTAAATCTACTAACTCGATTAACGTTGCAATTTTTCTAAGTATTGACAGATAAATCTTGTAGCATCATTATCATTCAACATTATGCTACTATTACGCTTCTACGAATATGTAGAGGGAAAATTGGATGAAGTCATATAAATGTAGTGACTGCGTATTTTTTGGTTCACTTTTGCACTGCAATTTTTAAAATTACTCTTTTATATACAAGGGTATGTAAAGAAAATAAAAAAAACTTTGCTAATATAATATGATTGGATGAAATCATATCTGAGCAATAGATACCAGTGTGTAGAAGTCTCGGCGATAAATAAAAATTCCAGATTAGTAAAGTATAGGTCTTCTTTTAAGTGCAATATGTACGGTGTACCACACGGCAGTATACTGGGCCCGTTAACTTTTTAGTACAAATAAACGATCTGCCTAAGGCTATTATTTACAAAAGTGTTTTATACGCAGATGATGTAACTGTAATCTTACATGACAAAGATAAGAAAACCTTAGAACAAATATTAAATCAAACTTTTCAAGACATAGGGCTATGGCTTAATAAAAATAATCTATATTTAAATGCAGCTAACACTAAATACACACAATTTAGGAATAAAAAGATGGAAAAATATAATTTAACGGCGATGTTGATTACTTTAATTGAAGAAACGTCTACGTAAGTTTTTTAGGCATAACCTTAGATGAATATTGTACCTGGGTTCCACACGTACAAAGTGTTTGTAGCAAAATAAGACGTTGTATTTATGTTCTATATAGAATCAGAAAGGAAGCAGATAAAAACACAGCCGTGCTAGCTTATTATGGTTACGTGGAATCCATATTAAGATAATATGGATTTGTTATTTGGGGAAACTGTACTGAAATATCTAAGGCTTTCATTATTCAGAAACTACATCGTTTCTATCTCGTGCTATCTGAGGTGCTGCTCATCTCGATCCATGTAAACCTTTATATAAGAACTTAAATATTCTCACCCTACCGTGTTTGTATATCTATGAATCAGTCTGCTTTGTAAAAAAGTTCTATGGGGATTTTAAGACTGCAAAAGAGGCTTATAACTTTAGTCGTAGGTACTCAAATAAATTATTCTTGCCTCCTTGTAAAACAGAACTTTTTAATAAAAATTGTAGCCAAATGATAATAAAGTTATACAATAAACTTCCTAAAAGTTATAAAATTCTGCCTTTGACTAAATTTAAAAAAGCAGTCTATAATTATGTAAGTGTTTTTATTAAGGAGTATTAAGGATTATTTCAATGACAAATTTTAATAATATTATTTACTGTAAATATCGATAAATTTATTGTTTGAAAAAGTCAGCATATAATTTTTCTTTTAGTCTATTTTGATTGAGTTAAAACGAACTAGTTATTTTGTTAATTTTTTGATGGGAAAAAAATATCGAAATTATGAATTGGTAATCTTAAATTAAAACGTCCATAAAAACTTTAGTTTCCCCCCAGAATCAAAGGCGGAAGCACGTCAGTTTAAAATTCATTTTCTGATGTAAATATTCCATCAGGGTGGGTTGCAAGTGTAATAAATCGCTTATGCTTACTTAAATTTATAATAGTATTATTATGAAAATATTTTCAATTATTATGAAAAAAATTATTCACGAAAATAATTTATAAAATTGAGAAACATTAGTGTAGTATCATAAACGTAGAAAGCAACATTTTATTTAAGCTTTTTTATTTTAACAAAATAAAGATAATTTTGCAATAAACCTTTCATAGCTTGGTAGATTTCTACAACGTCTCGCCTGGGTGTTTGGTACCACCGCCTTACCCATTCCTGCCGCAATAGCATCAGTGCTTGTCATTGTCGTGTTCCAGTTTGGAGGGTAAGGTAGTTGGTAGACCTATGCGTGTGGCATTATCATCCCGCAACACGGATACCAACGGATACCACCATTAACATCTTTGGTGTCTATTGGCGATGGTTTCTTTTTCCATCAGCAGAGCCATCAGCTTGTTGCAATCTTACGAATTAAAAACAGAGAAAAAAAATTGTTAATATGTATTGTTTTATAAAAAAAATGATGTGGTGTCGCGGGACACCAGGTAGGAACGAACTTCCTTCGGCTAAACGGCACTACTCGCTTGTGTACGCGACTGTCGCGCCTGCGCACGTCTCATTTAACGCTTTTATTCCACGCATTTTTCTTACGGTTTTACTATCACATTTTTTTCAGTTCGGTCGCGCAGCAAAATCCCTATCCCCTCCAAGCCTGCCGTAAGTAACTTCGTTCCAAAAAAACAAACACGTTATTGATTTGACATAAAATACGAAACCATTGAAAAAGTATGAAATTCTAGAAATAATGAAAAACCCGGTCTCGAGACCGTCCGTATTTTTGGTAGTTATCGTGATCCCTATACAATAAATAAACACGTCTATATACATGTGTTTTCAAACTTGTTTGTATCGAAATATGTTCTGTGGATTTTTAATGAATATAAATATATTAATTAGAGTATTTTCTTTTAGGTCGACATGTCGTAGTATAAATGAAAATTGGTGGTCATAGAGGCATTTTAAATTAACTAAAGTGCTTGATTTTGACGAATTGGAAGTGAAACACTACTTCAAACGCTTTAAGTTATGAGGTGTGCAAAAATGTTTACAGTACTTTAGAGTCATATTAATATTCAAATTCCTATATTCATAAAAATCTGTAAATCGGTTAACTCTGCAGCCCATCCCTGAAACATCTCGCTAAATTAAGGTTTTAAGCTCAAAGAGTTAAAAAGTTAACAATTTATATAATTGACAGTATTTAAATTTTTTAAAAGCTGGTTATTTTCAAAATGATGGTCGATTTTAATCTTTTGAATGCCATTGAATGCAATTTAGAGTCTAAAATGTTTTACTGACTACAAAATTGATTGGCTGAAAAACGACTAAGAAATGTCAAAAAAAAACTTTTGTTAAAAAATTTTGCTATTGATAAATTCCGAGCGAATAAGTGGATTTTATCCAATTTAGACAATGTTTTAGACAAAGATTTTTTAAGCAAAAGAGATCGGAAGAATATGGCCGCTCTGTGTTTTATAACTTTCCATCAGGATCAACCTTTTTTAGAATTTTGTTGTAACAGTGTTGGCATGTCCTTTTAACGGTCAAATGTCAAACGCCAGCGATTAATTGAGTTTCGAGGGGTTAGTAAGAAATTAAAACAGAGCATTCTTCAGTTTTATACCTATATCTCAAAAAATATGGGTTTTTGTGATTTATCGAAGGCTTTTGACTATGTTCATCATAGCATCAGAAAATTAAACCATTATGGAATTAAAAATAAGGCTCTCGATCTTTTGATTTCTTTTTTAAATGGAAAAATTCAGGTCGAAATTAACGAAATAAGATCCTCTGGTGCTGCTATCGCAATGGGTGTCCCACAAGGATCCATTCTTGATCCATTTCTGTTTCTTATATACATAAAAGAATGATAAGCATGGAATTGTATTGTTTTCGGACGACACTTCACTCTTATTTAAAGTGAAAAGACAAACTGGTAAGTATGACGAAGTAAACCATATGATTTCAAAAGTTGCACACTGGTTCAGTGTTAATAATAATCTGCTTCTAAATGGTAACAAAACCAAGTGTATTAAATTTTCAACGTCTAATGTTAGGCATGTAAATGCCAATATCCAACTTAACGGTGAAAAACTCTACTACATTTTTAGGAATTACTGTAGATAAAAAAATGCATTGGGGACCACATATAGATAAATTTGCCAGTAGACTAAGTTCAGCAGCATTCGCAGTGAAAAAAATGAGACAGCTTACTGATGTTGACACTGCACGCCTTGTTTACTTTAGTTACTTTCATAGTGTTATGTCATATGGAATTCTTCTGTGGGGGAATTCCGCTAAAATAAATACAATATTTGAATTACAAAAAAGGGCTATAAGGACAATTTACAATCTTAGCCCAAGGACTTCCCTGAGAGAAAAATTCAAAGAAATAAATATTTGAACTGCAATTTCTCAGTATATATTCGATGTCTTGATGTACGTACGCAAAAATATTTGCTTATTACAAAGAATAGTTATATTCACTCCTTAAATATAAGGAACAAAAACAATCTTGCTGTGCGTGTGTCTCGTCTCCACAGAATAAGCAACTCTTTTATGGGACAAAGTATACGCTTCTACAATAAGCTGCCTGATGCTGTTAGAGATTTACCAGTTAACAAATTCATAAATTATGTTAAAACAAAACCCACAGTAGGTCTATGTTAGGCATTCAAATGTTGTTTTGTGGTAAATTCAGTTAAACACTGCCTAAAGACTTAATGCACACAGGTAATTGTCAAAGCCAAAATGTTTTCAAATCCATACTAAATAGTTACTTTCTTCATAAAAGTGCTTCGTCATCCAAAGTATTGCTGGATATGAGAAATGCTGTTGACAACAAAGAATGATTACTCTGCAGGGATGGCGATTGCGAACAAAGTCGCGGGTGCGACTAGTAATAAATAAAAAAAGTCACTCTTTATTACTGTGATTTAAAAGATATACAGTTCCGGGATTTTACTCGCATAGTTCCCGTTCCCGTGGGATTTCCTATGTCCTTTTTCGGATCCCAAACTATCTTTCTACCAAATTTCATCTAAAAAGGCGTGAAGAAGAGAAAGATAGACAGATGGAGTCAATGTCGCATTAATAATATTAGTATGGATAAATATTGGTTCGACAAATTTTTGGCATTTTTTGAAATATCTAAAAAACTTCATTCGTACTGCTTGTAACGTTTTGAATGTTTATTTATAATGTATTTATAATGTACATAGAGTTCAGCATGCAGCGACAAAATGAACAATCTTTGAAGTAATCTAAAATAGCCCTTACAATAGAATTTAAAACAAAGTGGCCACTTTGCGTCGACATCAGCAACACTTTCGACCCCGTTTGCTCTAGCAGCCCATGCTGGGCATCAACGAGCTCGAGCAATTTAAGCAGAATTTCAAGTTTGGTGTCCGTTCATACACGTATTCGAGCAAGTACATATATTGTATTTTGCGTTGTAATAAACATAGACAGGAAATATGAAAAGAAAACAATGATCATAAATACCTATATTTAATAGCATTACAATACAACATTTACATTTTACATAATACACATTCTAGAAAACAGTGTACAAAAGCAATACGAAAGCGCCCAAATTGTGTCTATGGGTAAGCGCGGGCGCGGCGGTGGAAGCGGCCGGCGCCGGCGGCGGCATGCGCAGCGCCGGCATGTCGGGCGTGCGCGGCGGTGGCGACGGCGGCAGCGGAGGCGGTAAAGGTGGCGGCGGAGGCGGCACCGTGCGCGTGGGCGGCGGTCGGGCCGGGCCGTCGGCCGGCGCACCGCCGTCCGCCGGCAGCTCCTCGCTGCCGTACTCCGCCACGTTGTCACCGTACTCGCCCGCCTTCAAGCCCACGCGGCCATTTCGAGTCGGACTCGCCTACGGGCGCGCATGCATTACTCTCGCGAAAGCACGCGCACTACCACGCTGGTGTCGAGGAGTGCCACACGCGGAAACTAATATTTTCGATTCTATATTTTAAATGACATCGACTATATTGTACACGATAGGGGTAGTTTAAATAAAAAGTTTAAATAATAATCAGCTCAGTAACCAACGCCACCTTAGACTTTGTGTTTTCTTTTTACAAAACAAGGCACATCTCAATTACCAAACTTAATAGATATCTCTAAAAGTAATGCACGCGCACCCAGCTACCTGTTTTTTGTTTTACATGAGTTTACTTATTATGTATATTTGTTATCAAAAATTACATATAGTAACAAAACAAGTTTAAAATTTGTGTGGTCTTAGTCAGATACACAAACATCTATTTGTCATCTGATAAAGCAATTACAATACTACATAATATGTTTAGAATATATAGAGGCTATTTTTTTAGCCGTGGGACCTATATTGAAAGAGTGTACTCAGTATTCGATTTTGAGCCCAAATATGATGTGCCAGACGTCCGGGTGTGTTTCTTTAAGCCGCCTCGCGTATTTTTGCGATAGCGTTTGGCTAATAATTACAATATCATCTTATCGTGCGTGGTGCGTGCCTATGCGTTACGTAATGTTGTGTCCTAAATCTCCAAATATTGAAGAATAATTCAACAATTGAGATTATTGTAAAATATTGTTGATAATAATTAATTATTCAAGTTAGGTCATTGTGAAGAAGATGTCATCATTTACGCAAGACCAATACTAAGGTAAATATAAGCTGTGTCTTGACTCTTACACGTTTATTCGTGCCTTGTTTTTTTTCTTTTAAATTATAACACGCTTAAAACATTTGTTATTTTTTAGTGCCTAGGTATTTTTGCCTGTCGTTCCTAGCTAAACCAGGAACAAAGTATGGAGTGAAAATGATTCATAATTCATACTAATTTAAAACGGGTAGGTAGATTACATTTACGTTATCTACCTACCTACTAACACACTACTACTACTTTTTTATTTTGTGCTACTACTGACATTAATATGATGATTCGTGAATCGTGACGACTAGCGTAACAACTACGACGAATATGGTGACCATGAGTTATGAGACTTTCGACAATATTTCAATTACTGTTTTCTTGGTTGACATTTTATTTTTTGACAATATGTATATTAGATTTATGTGTAATGAAATGATATTTCATTAATTCAAATTTGCCACGCTTCGCGCGTGTCTAAGTTGTCTGTGGAAGTCGGTAGAGAGCACATCGGTCGAAGTGACGTGATTCAATGACGGATGAGGTTCAGATTATTTTGTGCAACTTATTGTTATGAAAACTTTTGATTTGTATAGAGATAAATAAGAGAGAGATAAATAAAAGGATATAATTGAGGAACCGATATTAGTGAACTTGAATTGGCGTTTCTTCGTATTTTCAGAGAAACCAACGGTGGTTTACTTTTGAAACTCCTTAATATATCTTATATATATCGCAGTGAAATTGTCAATACCATTAGATTATAATCTAACTAAGTGATATTATAATTTAACTGCTAACCTAACCTAACCAAATTATAAACTCCCTAGGTAGATTATAATCTAACGACTATTGACAATTTCACTGCGACATATAAATAAGCGTAATTTCCACGGATTTGATTCCGTCTAAAAACAGCCTTTGTTATATTGGAATTGAATTTGAATATTATATAATATATCTGATTAATTGTGGTCTAGTGGTCCGGTGTCGGTGTTGACCCCATAAGTTCCTAAGTTAAATTCTTGGGTCGGGCAATCCAAAATGTGTTTTTTCAGTGCTCTGATAAAAACAACGTTGCCCGGGATTGGATAAATGCCCGGTTGGCGATAGGTTTGCCTGCCACCTTTCACATTGTGGGATTAACTCTAATTGTGGGTACATTTGTACCTCTGCCTGAAGCGTGTGCCTGAAGCGTGATTACCTCGGGATCTCTATAAAGTCGGCCAAAAAAAAGTGTCAGGGGAGATAAGCATATCGCGTTAGGATCTCATTAACTGGCAGAATCTATAGAGAAGAAGAAGGCTTTTTGAGATTTATCAATTGAATAAATCTATATTAATATTATAAATGCGAAAGTTAGGATGGATGTTTGTTACTGTTTGTTTTTAACTCAATCACGCAAAAACTACTTGAACGGATTTAGATGAAATTTGGCACATACATAGATGATGATCTAGCGCATAGGCTACTTTCTATCCCGAAAAAACTAGTATTATTATTAGGATAATTTTTATCTTAATTAACCCCAATCAAGTATTCGCACCAAATATTCAACACAAGTAATTTGTAGGGCAAAACAACGTTTGCCGGGTCAGCTGGTATTTTGTATTTCAATATAATATTTATCAATTACTACCTGTCCAATACATCCATGTTTAACCTTACTTATACAATAAATTATTTCTTAGAAATCTCGATAGAGTGCGCTGAATGTAAAATGAATCGCGCTTGCGTGTTATTGAGTGCATATCCTAATAGTAAGGTTTGGTCATATTAAAGAGTTTAGCTATCATTGCATACGGTGGTTTTATTAAGTCATATTGGAACCTGAGAATCCTAAAATTGGTCCTTCGAGCCGGATATTGGCGATTGGAGTTTTTTGCGTAGAAACTAGTGTTGGATCGTCACTGAAGCGCACTCACTCTAAGTACAAGTTGACAGTGAAGTTTGACAGTTGATAGTTTGACCACTGTGTCATCAGCTGCTGACAAGTGGTCAACAACTAGTACTGGAGAATGGCGCCAGGGGGCACTACGAGCAGAATTTCAATCAAAAATATATCAATGTAGTGTTGTGGTGTAATATAATAGAAATAGTGAATTGAAGCATACAACCATAAGTACTTTATATTTTAATACACAAGTCAAGTTATAATACAATCCGTTCAAGAAAATTTGCTAGAAAATAAACTTTCAATATTTTGCAGTTTTAATTTTATGGACTTAGTAAATTTATTAAAATTAAAGATTTAGAATAGTTGCATGCTAATTTAAGAAACATTTTCCAGACGGGGAACTTATGCCCAATTTTTAAATTTTGTTAAATTTCTAAACTTGTGCAATTTTGTTAAATTTTGTTAAATTTCAAAACTTGTATACGAAAGCACTGAAGAATTTTATATGATTTACAAAAGCGAGTTGAAAGAAATTTTAGATAAATTAAATAATGGTAATGTTAAATTAGATCTAGGTCCCAACTCTGTTCAAAGTGAAGCTCTTAAACTTCCGAAAATTGAGATAACGAAATTTTCAGGCTATTATGCAGAAAGGCCTACTTTTAAAGATTTGTTTTTATCTCATATTGACAAAAACGAGAGCTTAGATGATATACAACGCATGCACTATTTAAAAGGTTTATTAAAGGGTGAAGCTGAACAACTCCTCAGACACATTCCCGTCACTTCATCAAATTGTCAAGAATGTTGGTCACTATTAAAGAGTCGATATGACAATAAAGGGTTTTTATTCAATTGTTTATTACGTCGTTTGATAAATCAGACTGTCGTGTCAAAATCAGACGTGTCCGGGAAGTCTAGTTCTATTAAAGGTTTGCTAGATACTACTATGGAATGTTGAAAGGCTTAAAAAATCTTGAAATTGATGTGAGTTCTTGGGATATTCTCATCATATATATTGTTAGCGACAAATTAGATCAAGAATCCCGCAAATTATGGTAGACACAAATAAGCAGTTCGGAGGAATTACCCAAGCTCACTCGATTCAATGATTTTCTGGAAGCGCGTTTTAGAGCGTTGAAATTTTTCGATGTAAAGTCAGCCAACCCTAAACGAAATGTAAGTATCAATAAAGCGAAAGTTCTTCATTTTCTTAATTCTGAGCAAAATGATAATATAAGTTGTGCTTTTTATAAGGAGAAACATAAAATTGCAAATTGTAAATTGTTTGCAAGGGAAAGTTATGAAACGCGTCAAAGTTTTGTTCAACACAACAGTTTGTGTTTTAATTGTCTCGGTTCCAATCACTCAGTGAAATTTTGTCGACAAGGTCCATGTCGAATATGTAAATGGAAGCACCATTCACTGTTGCACCCTAAAATCGCTGCGAGCTCATCCACCAGTAATGATAGTACAACGGTTAAAGTTAATTCAGCGACAGCGGCTTCAAGTCAAGCACCGTTGTCAGGGGAGACAATTTCAAATGTGGTGTCTCGTCTTTCGAGAGAAAGGATATCTTCGCAATTTTTATTGGCAACAGCTCTGGTCAAAATACCGACTAGAGTGTGGTCAACACAACTGCTGCGAGTCTTGATGGATCAACGATCGCAGGCAAGTTTTATCACAGAATCAGCTGTTCAACTTCCAGGTCTCAAGAAGATACCAGTTCGATTTACTATATCTGGAATTGATGGTAAGAGAAGCTCTTTGGCTTCAGAGTATACAGTCAGTGTGACTATTCACTCCCACTCAGATCTAGAATTTAGTATGCAAATTAGTGCTTATGTTCTTCGTCGTATTACTTCATTATTACCATCTGCAGAAATTGTACCGAAGAAATGGCCTGAATTAGAAGGCATAAATTTAGCGGATCCAGCATTTTTCACTCCGAATAAGATTGACATCTTACTCGGAGCAGAAGCTTATGGCTTAGTTTTGAGAGACGGCCTTATTCAAGGCACACCAGATACTCCAGTAGCCCAAAATACTGCATTGGGATGGATTTTGTTTGGGAAGATTTCATCAACCAGTAACGTTATTACTTGCCACCATGTTGTAATGGGTGAAACATGTCACGTTGATGAAAGTGCACTACTGAAAAAGTTTTGGGAGATCGAATCGATCACTCCTGAAACTCAAAAGATCCTTTCAGAAGACGAGTTGAAATGCGAAAAAATTTACTCCCAAACAACTCATAGAGACGAAGAAGGCCGATATGTAATGAATCTTCCTTTTCGTGACGATGACCCACAGTGTCAATACGGAGATTCTAGAAATCTAGGAACAAAAAGGTTTATGTATCTGTAGAACAAATTCAACAGATATCCAGAAATCGCTAAACGATACGCTGAAGTGTTCCATGAGTACATAAATCTTGGTCACATTGAGCGCGTAAAAGCTGGTGATCATCGAACGTCAAAAGCAGTTTATTTACTCCACCACGCCGTTGTGCGGGAGGTTAAATCGACAAGCCGACTTCGAATAGTATGACGCGTCCATGAAAGACCCCAACGGAAAACAGTAGATTAGAGAATGCCAATTTAGATATAGCCACAAAACGACCGATCATTTTACCTCACAACAACCATTTTACCAAATTAGTAATTGATGATGCACATAAGAAAACCTTACACGGTGGTCCAACTTGCAGAATAATCCAGTATTTCGTCCGCAAAAAATTAAGGTTAAGTTTTTTGCGGACGAAATACTGGATTATTTCTGCGAAGTCATTGGTTAGGTCATTTGTTGGCAATTTCGTGAAATGCAAAAGATACTCTGCATCGCAGGGGGCTCAACTAATGGGTCAGCTGCCTTCATGCAGAGTGACACCAGCGCAGCCATTTAAAAACTGTGGTGTTAACTTTTCCGGTCCAATAAGTATTCGTATATCAAAAGGCAGAGGACACCATTCATACAAGGGATACATTTGCATCTTTGTATGTATGGTAACAAAGGCAATTCACCTCGAGGCGATAAGCGTCTTATCAGCTCAGGGTTTTATTGCAGGTTTTAAACGATTGGTAGCTCGTCGAGGTCATGTTTCAGACATGTGAAGCGACAACGGCACCAACTTTCGTAGGCGCTGCAAAAGAACTTTGACACTTGGTCGCTTTGGAGCAGTCTTCTGTGGCTTTTGAGATTAGAGAATGGATCGGCAATCAAAATGCAACTTGGCATTTTATACCTCCCCATGCGCCTAATTTCGGAGGCTTATGGGAGGCAGGTGTAAAATCAACAAAAGGCCACTTGCGACGGGTCATCGGTGAATCGACGCTTACCTATGAGGAAATGTCAACGGTCCTGGCTCAAATCGAGGCGTGCCTCAATTCAAGGCCCTTGTCTTTAATGCTTATAGTCGCAACCAACCTATACCTTTGACACCTGGATATTTTTTAATAGATGAACCTCTGATCACGGTGCCTGAACGTAATTACGAATATTCCAACGTATCAAGCTTAAGACGATGGCAGGTGACACAACGTATGATGCAATGTTTCTGGAGACGTTAGTCAACCGAATATTTAACTCACCTGCTCCAACGACATAAGTGGGCAAGGCAGATACCAGAACCAATCGTTGGAGACGTGGTTTTAGTTAAAGAGGATGGGTTACCTCCGGCGAGATAGCTCTCTCTTAGGTATAGTTGTAACCATGACTGACTACATTACACGTGTCGTAACTCTCCGATGCAATGGATCATTGATTAAGCGTCCAACATCCAAATTATGTATCCTTCCTACTATTTAGTTTAGTTTTTTTTGTAAGTCATTGTATAGTTATTTATAAATTGTTGGTATTTAGTTTCTTTCTTTGTTTTAATCTGAGTTATAATTTTAGTTAGTATTATTTAACATAGTTCTAGTCTGCATGGACATGTGCCAATATATTATTTAGTATGTATGTATGCCAATATATTATTATTATGTTCTTAGTGGGCGGTATGTCCAATACATCCATGTTTAACCTTAAAATAAATTACTTCTTAGAAATCTCGATAGAGTGCGCTGAATGTAAAATGAATCGCGCTTGCGTGTTATTGAGTGCCAATCTCAATAGGTTTGGTTATATAATTAAAGAGTTTAGCTATCATTACATACGGTGGATTTATTAATTCATATTGAAATCCTAAAACTGCCCGCTAGAGATGGGTCGGAATAGGTAAATCAGAGACTAGTGCCCACATTTGTACTGTTTCACAATTAGATAATTATAATTAACTAGTTGACCCGGCAAACGTTGTTTTGCCTTACATATTAGGAATCCATAGCGGACAAACAACGTGACACGTAATTTATACGATATTATATATATATATTACAAACACAACAAAAAAAAATTACCGAAACTTGTCCAGCCATTCAGGCGTGATGTCGTGACCAAGGAAAATAGGGATTGATTTTTATATATATATAATAAGATATTCATCCGGTGTCGCTTACCTACATAAGCAACACTGTCTAGATATTTACAGCGTATCACTCACAGAAATACATCGATTCTTTGTGTGGTACAACAGCTGTACATACCCCGAGGAGCGCGTGTAAACGAAACCGGGCGGATATCAATTATAATTATCTCAATGTTGTAGGGACACGGTTGGTGCGTGATTTGCTGAGTTTGCTTTACACGGTTGCGTGGCAGCACGCTGGCTAGTACACGACAGTTGTTCCCCGTCGCGCTCCACAACGACCCGCGGTACACCTGTCATCTTAACGGTACTTATATACGTGACAATTGTAACCAACATCTATCCGTGTACACATTAGACACGTTACACACAAACCAGTGATAATATAGACTTTTATTTCTTTGCAACGACAACAGTATACTGTCATACAGATAAGCAGTGGACATAAACTAGACCAAGTGGCAATCAGTGGTACATGAGGGCCGGACAAGGTGCAGTGAGGGGCGGACAATGGAAAACAGTAGGTACTCATTGATAAATATTGTATTCAAAATTTGAATATTCCATTTGAATTTCAAATGGAGTTTCACCGGTATTGCCATTGAAAGTGATGAAAAGTGTAGTATACATATATATTCATCGAGTTTCAATATTCGTTGTGAACGGGCGACTTGGCATAATAGCCACCTAACACGTATAATGTATAGAGAATGTTTCGAGCCACGTCTACGTAGCTGTTTGTGAGGTACAGTGTACCCCGCGGCAGTGTCAGCAGACGTACAATATTATTGTACGCGTACCATAATTTCATGAATTTTTCGACCCTTAATCTTAAGCGTACTGTTACATCCCTATTTTCCATGCAATAATGCTGAAATGCATATAAGCTGGATAGTCAGCAATATATGTGTATAAATCCTCGCTGTTTCCCAAATATTCTTCAGTTAGATATTTTCTAGCCTAAACGCTGCCCAGCTACGGACCTGGTTTCTGCCCGCCGGCCTGGACACAGCGAATAGACTAGTGTTATATCCATACTCCGGGTCGCTATAACCCTTCACAAGGGAACCGCGAAAAAGTGTGATCCAAGTTAGAGTGTTTATAGTTAAAGTCCCATTAGTTAGTAATTGTAGAAAGTGAAATAAATAACTTGTGTTCCGAAAAAGTGCTTTTTTTTATAAGTGCTCGGAGGCGCAACCTAACAGTACGTTCTTGACAAAAAGTAAAATAATTTCCAATGATAGCAATTTTCTATATAAAAAAATTATAAAACTATTTTCTTAAACATAATTTATCATCCCGTCATGAATGCAGGGTAAATGTTTCCTGTTATCAATCGCTCTGTGATTCTTGCAAACCTACCCCCCCATTACATCTTTGTCGCTTACTTACATTTACACATACATTTTCAATAAATAATGCCTTAAAATAGAAATTAAATATGACTTTATTAGTGTACAATAGTAAATTTTCTTAAAAGTACAATAATTTTACGGCTCTGGCTCAATAATAATTTATCACGGATCTGCTAACACTGCCCTGCGGGCACTCGGGAGTTGTAACGCGAACTCATAACTCATACCATTACTGACTGGTACTTCGTTGTGGACGATTTAATAATTTGTATTATCTAAGATCGATGGATCGTCTCAAACTTACTCTCATACTAACGTTATAGTGAAAATAATGGGGATAGAAAATAATGTGGATGGCTGGGATCTAGCAAAAAACTCGATTTTGAAATCAGTAACTTTCTTTAACAGAAGTTTATGTGGTGTTTTTTGATATAACTTCGAGGCTTTTCAAACTAAATTTTGTAACTGGCTAGTATTTTTGAGGCTTCAAAATTTGCTTCGAAAGCAGTTGATAAGGCCTTAATTGATCAATGATTACAGTTTTTCAAAAATTAAAACAGTGTTTTCTTCAAACTTTACATTTTGGAACTTTTTGGGCTGAAAATCCTCAGGTATATTTTTGACTGTTTTGACCTAAACATATATCAATATAGCGAGAAGATTCAGGAATGGTAATTTAAAAATCTGAGTGTTTACAGATTTTTTTATAACATGAGCCGAGATTCAATCTCAGCGACCAGCCAAGCCGAGACTGCCCCCTTTTAAATCAAATCCTGGATCTGCGCCTAAAGTACTCATGTCAAGGACTATTGTCGATTACGAATGATTATAAAGAACTTGGTCTGTGTACATAATAAGGGTCACAGGACTCACAGGAGTCCTTATTATTAAGACGTCAAGGTAAGTACAAGTGAGGTGAATGTAAAGTGAATCCCGCAAGAGTCATTATTGACCAACGGCTTACCCTGAAGTCGGGGCGGTTCGGTTCGAACTCGGGCGCACGGCGCGCCGGCGGAGGCTGGTCGTCGGCGAGGTGCGGCGGCGGCGGCGGCGGCGGTGGCGGCGGCGGTGGCGGTGGCGGCGGCGGCGGCGGCGGCGGCGGCGGCGGCGGCGGTGGCGGCGGCGGCGGCGGCGGCGGCGGCGGCGAGGAGCGCGCTGGGGACGTGCGCCTGCTCACTTCCGTCGCCGTCGACATTGCTTGTATTCAAACAATTGTAACTTTAGGATACCGTTACTTTCTCGTTAAATCTCTTATGTGGTCGTGTAGAGTGTAGAGACGAGGATCACAATAGTATACTTTTTAACTCATTAAGAATGGTGCTCGTGACGCGGAGAGTACGATTGAAGTGAGCTGTTTTAAAATAATTGAAGGAGTCCTGAGTGGCCATCTCGACTACGGCCGTTTTTTGCGCTTTCTTAAAAATGGTCCTCCGGTACAGCGACGTCATCATCCTTTATTTTTTACAATGATTATTTTACAATGAGATAGTTTCCGCACTCACTCGCGGTAGTCGGCGTGGCGGCGCCGGTGGTGGAGCGCTCGGGCTCCGGTGCGGGCCCGGGGGGCGCCGCCCTCTCCTCGTCCTCCAGCAGCTGCTGCTCCGTGCACAGATTCTCACAGGAGCCGCTGCACAATATCAGAAATATAATTAGGTATTATGCTCTCGTGGTGTTGCCGACCTTTTAAGAATTTAATGTGAGCTGTATTCTAAAAAGCATATTATAGTCCGCCGGAGATCACACTCATTTTTAACTGATAAATATGTATTAAAATATATACTCTTGCAGTGTTGTCATAATATTATTGCGAATAATCTAGAACACTGGAAAAAATCTAAAAATAAAAGAAAGAGATAGCTGCTTCTATCGATAAACAACATCCGCCGTCAGTCGTTACCAAAACAGCTACGCCATAATTGACATTCTCGCATAGAGCATAGCATATAGCATAGAGTGTGAAAATAGCGTGTACTATGACTTACATTTAAATTGTTTACGTGTAATTTTCGGAACTTCGATAACATGGTCGAACTTTACCTTGTGTATAAATAAAGACGTGTTGGTGGATAGTAAGTCAGTTTTATAAAACGTTTCGGAAGCGATAGTTCGGATGATCACCGCGAAGCGATATAGTACAGTGAACAGTGATACGGAAAATGTGTTACCTAGTTTATGATTCGGTTTAGACGGTTAGTTCTAGTGTGAATATATAGTGAGTGTTATTAGTGTTTGTTAGAGCATTTACGTATTGCATGTTGGTGTATTGTACATATTGGTATTTTATTACACAATACGAATTCTGAGCTCGTAAAAATATTAAAAGAGAAGAAGAATTCAGATAAATTACTTTGCACAGGTATCTAAAAATATAAATAAATTTTCACGGGACAAATTACACTTACTGATCTAATCCCAAAGTAAGCAAATTATTTGCTTGTGTTATGGGTCCTAGCCAACGATACTAATACATGGAAATACATATATAAAAACTTTTACATACATAATAAACACTCAAACCCAGAAATACAAATTTAACAATTACAAACACAAATGCTTGACCCCTTCGGGGATCGAACCCGAACCTCGTCGACTGCGTAGTCAGGGTCACTAATCGCTCGACTAACGGGGCGGTAATATTATGTACCTACTAAAATCCACAAAATAATTACAAAACATATGTGATCATATTAAGCGTAGCAGTAAAAACCTTCGACGATCGGACAGGGTTTTGTTACAGTTGTATATAAATGTCACACGGCCACTGGCGCACAGCTCTCTCACCGGCCGCACTGGCGCAGCGTGTGCGCGCAGTGTAGGAAGCGGCGCCAGCGCACGATGTTCTGCGCCACGTACACCGTGCCGCAGCCACCGTCTCCGGCGGCCACCGCGCTCAGCACGCCGCACAGCATGCCGCCGCACACCACGCCGCCTCCCAGGTCGCGCTGCGCACCTCACACGTGTTTCGTTACCAACACTTATTGAACTAGTGAACACTTATTATTATTGGAACGAAGTTCCTTATCGCGCGTTGTGAAAGGGGGCTAGACGGAAAAAATTCTTACGAAAAGTTGTCACGACACTTTTTTCTATAGTAAGGTATTGTAAGCTGCGCGGCGTGCGGATGTTTCTCTGTCTGTCTCTCTCTCTCTCTCTTATAGAAAACAAGCCATATTTTCATTTCTATTTCGCATTGAACAGTGTGGTGTCGCGACGATATTTTTTGTTGAGTGTATACAGGTTTTTGTAAATAATAATAAAAGGAACTTCGTTCCATCCGGGTGTCCCTTGACACCTCTCAAGTTTTTTTTTCTTCTTTATTGGACCGAGCCTCTTGCAACCTCCCTGCTAAACAGCTTTAATATAATCTAAATCGTATTATAAACTGTCACTATCAACATGACTAGATACTCTACCCCCATTGGTAATAAAGACGCTTGTATCATGAAGTAGAAATTGACAAAGATATATTCAGGTTAAACAAGAAAAACCTAAAAACAGTTGACCCTGCAGGCCATCCCTGAAATTTCCCGCTGAAGTATTTTAAGCTCAAAGGAGTAAAAACTATAAGAATAGTTTTTCAGTTCAAACATCTATTTTGTTAAAAATGACAGTATAGTATGAAAACGATGATTGATTGTGATTTTTCGAATGACATTAAACTCAATTTTTGAGATCGAAAATATTACTTTAGCTACAACAATAGATTAAAAAATTTCGAAGCAATGATAAAAAAAATTTTTCAAACATTTTCGTCATTGATAAATCCTAAACAAATTGACCGATTGTGATCCAATTAACGTTATTTCACGCAGTTTTTTAAGGTAAAAAGTTGATAAGATTTTTAAGTCAATCGGTGCATTACCCTGAAAGTTATTTCAAAAATATTAAGTAAATTTGCTAAAAACAACGTAATTTTAATACTTGAAATGCTGTATCTTTTGAAAATTCGATTATATTTTGATTTTTGAAACGACATTCGACCTAGTTAATTAGTTCTAAAATATCGTAGAATACTCAAAAAAGATTGGTTGAAAAATTTCAAAGTTATGTCGAAAAGACACTTTTTTCTAAATTTTTCGCCAACGATTACTTCAGAACGGATAAATGTATTTTGATGCGATTTATGAATTTTTTGAGGAATATTAATATTTGTACTCAATCTAAACATTAATCTGGAAGTTACAATAAAGTACTGTTTCGCAAAACATTTTTTTAAGGGTTTTTTCAAAAATTCTAATAATCTCCTGAGCCGACATGGATTAAATTTTTAGGAAGTCTAATTTGAGCGAAACCCAATTGAATGCCGTCAACCGCGTTTCGATCAGTCAAGCCGTTCAAAAGTTAAGAGATGCTTACATACACACACACACACACACACAGAGAGAGAGAGAGAGAGAGACACTGACATCATCGTGAAAAAAGTCGAAAAAGATTCCTAGGAGATCGTGGAGATCTGGTGAAAACTCGATTTTCAAAAATGGGGCAAAATCAATAACTTCCTCATCTACATACGTAGCGGGAAGTTAAAAATGCCAGCAACTTTGTTGGCGTGAAAAATTTTCTGACATAAAAGTAGTCTCAGTTACTCCTTATTACATCACCTGTCTACCAGTGAAAGTCCCGTCAAAATCGGTTCAGCCGTTTCAGAAATTAGCCGAAATAAACAGACAAAAACTTTTAAAAATGTTATTTTGGTATGTGTACCGTCTATACATTCATATGAATTTAGTAAAAAGTGGGTAGTTTAACAAATAAGACACTCAAATTTTATTTATTTGCAAAGATTTATTGTCTGGCAGTATTAGCTTACCAGCAAACCCGGTGGGACCGTGTCGCGTGTATATTTTTAGTGTACCTAACAGGGCATATAAGTCGCCTGTTTAATTTGCCTTCAACCAGAACAAACATTGAACGTCATAATTCAAATTCGTGTGCTTTACGAATGGCTATCAAAGTAGGAAGCTCGTTCAGTTGGAAGTGAAGTATATATTTTTCACTTCAAGGAGCAGTTCCTAAAGGAATGTGCCACCTTTCTAAGTAAGGCCGCGTCTGAGATCCGGAAGTAGTTTAAAAAAAATGTTAACGCGTCAAAATAACTTCTAAAAAAAGTATATCAGAAAATTAACCGATAGATCTAATGATGAATTTGAATACTTGCGTTAGTCTGTACTGATTTCCTATTTCACGAGACACTTAGAACAGGCATCATAACGAAATTGATTTCACACATTTAGAGCTTGGAATTATAATACATAATGTGATTTAATAAATAAATCTTTGGTACAAATAGCTCAATCGGCAGATAAAAAAAAATATATCAGAAAATTAACCGATAGATCTAATAATGAATTTGAATACTTGCGTTAGTCTGTACGAAATGATTTATTAAAAGTACATTGGTCATTATGTAGTTAGCCTTTCTTCAAAGCTAGATTCAGCGTCGCCACGAGCTCCAGGTGCTTGCGAGGGTCTTATAGTAAGACCATACAAGCGGCGGCCGAATTCATGTTATTATGGAAGGGTTAATGGACTCCTGAATGAAGTCTTGTACTGTATTCTGTGATGGTGAGTGTGCACAGTTTATCTAATTTTGCATCTTGTGTTTAGGACAGTCGAACTTCGTACCTCTGTCCTTTGGTTACGATAAGCGAACTGGGTGCCTCTATCGTAGTGCTGTTAGGGCAAGCGAACTAGGTGCTTCTGTCCTGTGTTTATGATAAGCAAGCTGTATACCTCCACAGTGATGGTTTTTGGATATGCAAACTTGGTGCCTCTGTCCTGGGTTTACGATAAGCGAACTGAGTGCCTCTATCGATGTGTGTTTTTGGTCAAGTGACTTGGTGCCTCTGTCTTGTGTGATGTTTGGGCAAGCGAACTTGGTGCCTCTGTCCTGGATATGCGAACTTGGTGCCTATGTCCAGTGTTGCTTTGCATGCTACTTAAAGCTTTGAAATCTTAACCTTATTATTTTTAGGTAATCTATGTCAACCGTTTTCATCGCTTTCAGATAAATTTGCTTGTTTGCTATATTAGCTAAAATGGCTAAAACATTACAAATATTTGTGTGTTTATACATGCGCTTAGTTACTACAAAAAAGCCTTATTTCACATGCTTATATCTCTAATCTAATTGAAAAATTCCAATTAGTAGCCTCACATATTATTTCTGACTTGTCTGTAAATCTGTCTGGCGGTGGTTATCTCTTGCTTTTAGAGGTGTCATTTGCGTGTTTGCTACTCATCTTATTTAATTACATCTAAAATTATTTGTTAAGTATTCAATATTTAAAAAAAAAAATATGTAACTACAAATATTTCATTCGATTTTTTACTACCTGCCTGGCAGAACGGCAATTGGCCTATTCTTCAAAGGAGGGCGGGACCAATACGACGAGAATTCTTAGTGCCAAATGTTCGCCAATTCCATACATAAGGACATAAAATTTGTTATCTATACATATAATAAAATCATAGGAAAGTCAAAACTGTACATTGAATATTTTTTTAAAAGAATACTTGGGGCGTGATCTACAATCGATATCGAAGCCAAAAATATAGTTTTTAAAATTTTTGTCTGTTTTTTTTGCATGTCCGGGGTAAACTCAAAAAGTACTGCATGGATTTACTTCAAATTTTGCATGAATATTACTAACAGGTCGGGTCAACATATAGGCTACATATTATCACGCTATCACCTAGCGGGGAGGTGCCGTGCGGAGTAAACGAAGTTCGCGCGGACGAAGTCGCTGGCAACAGCTCGTTAAGTATAAAAGCGTGAGGTGAGAGTGTGAGATGGTTAAAGGTGATGTGAAGCCAGTTCAGCCGTTTGTATGCAGGGTACCTCGCAGAGCGTGTCGCCGGTGAGGCAGAGCTGGCGGTGCGCGTGCGCGGCCCAGGGCTGGAAGCGCGCGGCGCAGGTGCTCGGCGGCGCCGGCGCGGCGTCCACGACGCGCAGGCGGCGCGCGGGCAGCGCGCGCACGGCGTGGCAGGCGGCCGCGCGGCTGCACAGCGCCTGCTCGCCCGCCATCACGATGGGCCGCGCGCCCGCCGCCGCGCCGAAGGGCCGCTCCAGCTCCAGCACGGCCATGTCGCCGCCGTCGGCCGCCAGCGCGCGCCGCGCCACGCGCCGCGCGCCCGCCGCCACCCGAGCCGCGCCCGCCGCGCGCGCCCACACGTCCCCGCCCTTCCCCAGCCCCCCGCCCGCCGCGCAGCGCGCGCTCGTCACGCCCGTGCGCAGCGACACCAGCGACGCCGCGCACCGGTACCCGTTACTGTGCTCGATGAATATCTGGACACACGCACTACTCGCAGTGACGACTGACACTCTCGTCACCGGCGGAGAGTTCCAAGCTAAATTACAAGGAAAGAAGGAAGGAAGATGTTTCTTATACTTATCATTTAATTTTGCATATTTTGCCTATTTTTATGCATATTTCAAGCATTTTTTACGCATATTTGCATGGATATAACAAGCTCCTTATGTTGTATGTAATCCGGTCCTTAACAATCACTCAGTATTATTTTCGCCCATTCAGTATTTTTCAATCCATTTATAATAACTTATTGGAACACTTGTTTTCTTATATCATAAGATAGCAAACAAGTAGATGGGTCTCCTGATAGAAAGTGTTAACCATCACCTATAGACAACAAAGATGTTAATGGTGCGTTGCTATCTTGTAGTGAGGACCGAGGTCTAATGTAACATGCATAAGTTTACCGGCTATCTTACCCTCCGAACCGGAACACCACAGTGACAAGGGCTGACGCTATTGCGGCAGGAATAGGTAAGGCGGTGGTACCAGACCTGGGAGAGACAATGCAGAACTCTACCACCTAGTAGCCACGATGGTAGGTAGTAACTCGCGTAGCCAATCGGTCGCCCTTTACAACCTACCTGGCAGAACGGCAGTTGGTCATTTCTTCAAAGGAGCCCGGTTCCAACACGGGGCAACTTGTTTGCTTGCTAGAGGAATCTGCATAAGTATTTGTTATTGCTGATTAACTGTTTCCCAATGTTAGTAGCTTGTAAACCGTATTTTTATTCACTCATCCATCCTAATATAATTAATGCAAAAGTAACTCTGTCTATCTCTTCTTCACACCTAAACCACTGATCTGATTTTGATGAAATTTGGTATAAAGATAGTTCGAAACCCGAGAAAGGACGTAGTCCAGAAATCTCACAGGAACGTGAGCGATACGGGTAAAACCTCGGGACATTTGTTTTAGAATTTTTTTTCACGCACACGAAGTCGCGTTTTTTCTCAAACATAATCGGACGCCTCTCGACTAAGCAATAATCTATATCATTAACAATTATCCACATTTATTCGCCCGGTTCATAATTTCCCAATAAATAAGGCTTTATTAATTTAATAAAATATCCACGACTATTGAATATTTTAAATACTTACGACAAAGTGTTTGATTTTTTCGAAAATCCCATGAAATAAGTAAGTGCTGCATTTAACGCTTTTATTCCACGCATTTTTCTTACGGTTTTACTATCACATTTTTTTCAGTTCGGTCGCGCAACAAAATCCCTATCCCCTCTAAGCCTGCCGTAAGGAACTTCGTTCCAATAATATATTTAAATATATAAAATATAATTTATTTAAACGATGCTATAAATGTATCACATTCCACACGTGTCTAGTCTTCACCCACCTACGAGGATTCTAGGAAAAGATTTTGACTTATAATGCAACTATTATATTAACGCTAAGTATTAAGAATTCTATGTAAAAATACGAGCGAAACCAAATCTTATAGTAGTGCACAAGAGACAGGGAAGCGGGCACGCACCAGGAAGGGCGCGGAGTCGGTGTCGTCGGCGGCGTCGGGGCGCGCGGCCGCCGCCAGCGCCAGCAGCAGCAACAGCGTCTCGCTCAGCGCGGCCATCGCCAGCGCTCGCGGTAACATGGCGCGCTGACAACTGACACTGACAGCGTCAGCTTTACTTCTTTCTTTGCTATTATTGTTTATGAACAACAGTTGTAACCTTCTCACGTAGTATTATGTTTGACATCAACAGTCTACCGCGATTACACTCGCGTTTATTCACCACCGATCGTAGTGTTCTTTTCCTCCCGGAATTTCGTTTTTTTTTATATCATAAGATAGCAAACAAGCAGATGGGTCTCCTGATGGAATGAGTCAACCATCGCCTATAGACACCAAACATGTTAATGGTGCGTTGCTATCTTGTGGCGAGGTCTAATGCCACATGCATAAATTTACCGGCTACCTTAGTTAGCGGCTTACTTAGCACTGACGCTATTGCGGCGGGAATAGGTAAGGCGGTGGTACCAGACCCGGACGAGACAATGCAGAACTCTACCACCTAGTAGCCACGATGGTAGTGACTCAATAGCCAATCGGTCGCCTTTTACGACCTGCCTGGCAGAACGGCAGTTGGCCTATTCTTCAAAGGAGGCCGGGACCAACACGGCGATAAAATTACTCTGTGCGATAAAACTGTACGAAAAAAATATATTCAACTAAATCTTTATTCCACACTGCCTCAGTGAAAAGTACTGACGCTATTGCGGCAAGGATAGGTAAGGCGGTAGCACCAAGCTCCGGGAGGGACAGTGCGGAATACTACCACCTATAAGGATAGGTAAGACGGTAGCACCAAGCTCTGGGAGAGACAGGGCGGAATACTACCACCTATAAGGATAGGTTAGGCGGTAGCAAGCTCATTGGATCATCGAGACATTGGATCTCTCTGTGTTTTCTGATAACTGTATAATGAGAAGAATTTTGATGAGCAATTTAATTTAGTGTCGGCACTCGGCATCCATGCCCCACGTTTGCACTATATGCCATAATGAGCGATTCTACCCACGCCATATTGACGTTTCGTTATCGGCGACTGTTTAATTATTTATACGAAGAATTAAACTCTGGAACAGCTTAGCTCACTCAGTTCCGAGTAGCATTCGCAGAAGCCGGCATCGCATCAGCAATTAGTCTTTTGTGTTGCAAAATCCATGAACAATATTCGCTCGTATGCCTACAGATACTTTACTACACAAATGTTCGTTTACATTATATCACAAAAAATTCGAAGGTTGTCATGGGGACTGCCGTTAGAAGTGAAAACTTGAAACGGTATAAATACAAACACAGATTTATACAGCATTCACACATTTATATCTTCTTCGCTCTACCTACCTGCTACTTTCCTACCTACCTACCTACCCCTACCTTCGCACTTTCTTCCCACTACTTTCCCATTACTTTACTCCTACCTTTCCGCTACCTTCTCACTTCCTTCCTATTATTTCTTTTTGAAATATTATATATTTATAGTAGATCATTAGATAGCAAGCAAACAGGTGGCTCGCCCGATGGAAAGAGAAACCATTACCTATAGTCATGTCATATGCACAAGTCTAACGCCCACTTTACTCTCTGAAACAGAACACGACAATGATCAGCGTTGCGTCAAGAATAGGTTAGGCGGTGGTACCCAATACCCGAGTGCTACATTCGCTCTACCTTTTCTTTACCTACCTCGCCTCCCATCTTCTCTAACTTTCCTACCTTTCCCCTACCTTCTTCTACCTTATCTTTACTTCTCCCTATCTTCCCCTTTCTTTCCTTCATTTTTTCTACCTTCCCTTGATTTTTGTCTCTTCCTTCTGCTATCTTGTGTCTACCTTTCTTTTCCCTTCATTGCTTGCCGCTATCTTCCCACTACCTTCTTTATCCTTGCTTCCTTCGCACTACCTTCCCCCTACCTTTCAGCTACCTCACTCCTACCTTCCTCATACTTTTCTCTTACCTGCCCCTACCTTCTTCTACCTTGTCTCTACTTCTCCCTTCCTTCCCACTACCTTCTCGCTAACGTCCCCCTGCCTTCTCGCTAACTTTCCCTTACACCCTTCGCCTGTGTTTCCCTTACCGCTACCTTCCCCCTACTTTCCCGATATCTTCCCGCTGCTTTCTCACTACTTTCCCTGTACCTTTCTACTACCTTCCCACTACCTACCCCCTGCGCCTGCCCTCTATTTTCTCCTTAACTTTCCCCTACTACCCTTCTACCTTTCCCTGCGTTCACCCGACCTTCTTACTAATGTCCGCTGCCTTAGCTACCCTTCCATTACCTTCCCATTACCTCCTCCTACCTTCCCCTACCTGCCATACCTTACCCGCTTCTTACCCCCTATCATCCCCCATCCCTTACCTTCTCCTACCTGGTTTACCTTCCCACTACCTGCCCCTACGTTCTCCCTACCTTTCCGCTACTTTTTCTTACCTTAACCCTACCCTTCCCCACTTTCCCCTTGCTCCCCCCTAACTTCCTTCTATCTTTCCCTACCTTCCCATACCCTTCTCACTATCTTCCTTCCACCTTTCCCTGTCTTCATTCTACCTTCCCCCTACCTTCACCTTATCTTTTCCCACTTCTGTCACCCCATTCACTATCTTCTTCTCCCCTTCCCCTTACACCCATTCCTTACTCATCTCCACTTCCACCCCTTTCTCCGTTCTACCCGTATCTCTCCTTACTCCTATCTCCCCCTTCGCCAATTTCTCCTTAACCTCCTTCTCCCACTATTTCTTCTTCTCTCTCCCCTCCCCCTAGCCCAATCTTCCCTCTCCCCTCCCCCTAGCCCAATCTTCCCTCTCCCCTCTCTCTCTCACTCCTCCAACCTCTCTCTAATTTTCTTCACTTATTTGTACTAATTTATTAAAAATATATTTTTTTTAATTTTGGTTAAAATAGAATATGAAAAAGAAATAAATACTAAAAAAACACTAAATACCTACTTAAATTATTGGTCATACAAATAATTTTTCACAATAGGATTCGAACCCTAGTCCCATTGATTTCATAGTTAACATGTTTCCTGTTTGCTCGTCCAAGGATAGCATGTTGCTGACGCGAACCCATTTGATTTTCCCTGCCAGAAATCGTCAAACGAGGCTAAAGAATTTTTCACTTTAAAAAAAAACAAAAAACTGAAATCTAATTCAAAATGAAATGTCAACGACAAGCTAAACTTATTTCTAGGAAATTAATGCTAAGTAAGTTTCCTATTATGTTGTCTATTTATCTATACATATAATAAAATCGTAGGAAAGTCAAAACTGTACATTGATTATTTTTTTTAAAAAATACTTGGGGCGTGATCTACAATCGATATCGAAGCCAAAAATATAGTTTTTAGAATTGTTGTCTGTTTGTCTGTATGTATGTCCGGGGTAAACTCAAAAAGTACTGCATGAATTTACTTCAAATTTTGCATGAATATTACTAACAGGCCGGGTCAACATATAGGCTACATATAATCATGCTACCCCTACGGGGGAGAAGCTGTGCGGAGTAAACGAGGTCCACGCAGACGATGTCGTGGGCAACAGCTAGTAATATAAATAAGTCTGAAGAAAAGTCGTGTCTGTTATCTAGTAAGAATCCATCAACTTGATAGCGTAGTCATAGAAACTATTGCTGTAAATTTCCTATTTCAGTATCTTCTGAATGTACTAGACTATGCAAAGTAAATGTATCAATAATGAGCAACAAATACTACATGGCTATACACCCACCGTTTGTCGACATGTTTAGGTCCTAGTCTGAATGACATCTAGAAAAAGACCGAAGACGTATTTCGAGTTTATTTTTTTTGAAAAAAAAATTGTTATTACCTAAAAACTGGAAAAAAAACCGTCCATATTTTGCCAAAATCTCAAAAAGTGTAAGTGATACCTCAAATATTATAGAAGTTTCTGAAAGAGCAGGAAATTTTAGTAACTAAGTTCTCGACTTCCGGAATTATAGCTCCAATATTTATAATTTTAATTTAATGTTGAAAATCGGCTTTCGCGCGACAGTTTCGGCATGCTGCAGTTAGTGAGCGTAGGTTTTAAATATTTTTTATGACTTTAAATATTAAGTCTAATATTGGAAAAAATTCTAGCGTCATCTAGAAACTTCAAAGAATATGATTCCGCGATAATAAAAGTTTTATCACCATTTTTCGAAAAGTTATTCAATTGTTAATTAATAGTTTTTCCACTGGTTTGTGTTATCTTTTTCATGCCATTTATATATATATATATATATATATATATATATATATATATATATATATATATATATATATATATATATATATATATATATATATATATATATATATATATATTTTAAATAAATTCTAGATCGTTAAAGCCATCAACCATATTGTTAAGAAACTTTTAACTATTATTCGCAGGAACTCAACTTCTCGACTAGATTATCCTATGTAATAGAACTAATAACTTACAATTTTCGAAATATAAATTACTTTAATGGTCATTATTTGTTTTATTTATATTTAAATGTTTTACGCAAAAACAGATTTTCGATCAAATTTTTTGTTTGAATATAAATTTTACAAATTCTTAGAACACTAAGTCAATGCATAAAAATATATTCGACTCTACGCATACCTTGTCCTATCGGTTAACTTCAGTCCGAAATTTTATTGTTTTTTATACGTTGCTTTGTAAAAATAAGTATAAATATATGCAAAAATCTGTTTTTTTATAACTATTTATGTGTAATTAGACTAATTAGCGACAGTTTTGAGCGTCAGTTTTGTTCGGGACTGTGTATCTTGGACCTTTTATATCTCCCTGTGTTGGTCTCAGCTCCTTTCTAAAATAGGCCAATTGCCGTTCTGCCAGGCAGGTCGTAAAAAACGACCGATTAGCTATGCGAGTCACTACCATCGTGGCTACTATGAGGTAGAGTTCTGCATTGCCTCGCCCGGGTCTGGCACCACCGCCTTTACCTGTTCCTGCCGCAATAGCGTCAGTGCTTGTCACTGTCGTGTTCCGGTTTGGAGGGTAAGGTAGCCGGTAAACTTATGCATGTGGCATTAGACCTCGCTACAAGATAGCAACACATCACTAGCATTTTTGGTGTCTGTAGGCGATGGTTGATTCTTTCCATCAGGAGACCCGTTGGCTTGTTTGCTATCTTATGATATAAAAGAAATCAATTATTAAAATACGTTATTTTTTTTATTATGGATTTTTCAGGATCTTCTATATATTAAACTAGCTGTGCCCGTGACTTCGTCCGCATGGAAAATTTTCTAAAATAAAAGCAGTATATTAGTCGGAACAGACTGACAAACAGGAAAAAATGTAAAAGACGTTATTTTAGCATATCTACCATGCGTTTAGTTGGAAGCGAGTATTTTAATATTACAAACAGACACTCCAATTTCATTTATTTGTATAGATATAGATGTGCAATATGTGTCGCGTTGTAGCAGTAGACCCGGACACCGTTAATTCAGGTTTTTTTTATTCTGTACCAAAAAATTAAAAAAAAATTGCTTGTACATTACTTCTAGATTTTTCAACCAGTTCATTTTGTCCCAATGCAACGTTTTTAAAGCTTGCTAAAACTGTAATTAAAGCTGTTTAAGAGACCAAAATCGATAATCACGTTCAAAAGTTGCAACTTTAAAAAATTAAAATATGTATTTTTGGTTTCAACAGCCTTAGGTATAGATATTATATTATCATAATTTATGTTTAGAATGTTTTAAGGCTAACTTAACTGAAAAATTGCCAAAGCTGCCCTATCATGATAACCCGAATGATTTATATGGTCCTTTGTTTAATTTAATTGATACAGAATATAGTCGGGTATTTACTCCAAAAATATTTATTATCATTAAGTAACCGAAGAGGTTGTAATGAATGGGCAACAGTGAGAATTTTTAAAAGTAGAAAACACTTATTTGACCTACATTATGAAAAATCTTATAACCACAGTATGGAATTTCAAGAAAATGTAAAAAAGTATTCCAAAGTTTTTAAAAGGGCATGTAATACAGCAAAAGTCCTTCACGTAAAAAATATTAAATAATCCACAAACAAAATAAAATCTACTTGGAATATTATTAATAGTGAAACTGGTAAAACCAAAAATTTCAATAATGTCTTCCAATTGAAATCTGATGGAATTAACATAGAGGGAGACTTGGAGATTGCAACAGAGTTTGAAAAATTTTTCTCCAATGCTGCGGTCTTAACAACTTAAAACCTCAGTTCATCAGTTAGTACTGCTGAATCATTACTGAAGCAATGTGTAACCAAGTGCGATAAAACTTTTGAATTTTCATTCATTAATACCAAAGATATCTTAAATACCTTTAAAACATTGGAACCGAAAAAAACCTTGGTAGTCTAGTCAACATGTGCCTTTTAGGTCTAAATTTTTAGCTCGCCTCGGAAAATTATGATCGAGGTTTCATTCGATTCGTCATCGCATTTAGAAACTTTTTGAAAAATTTGGAGTTTTGATTGCAAAAATTCCAAAAGTTATAAACAATTTAGTAAAACAAAAAAGGGTGGTTTTGTTTTTTGCGAATACCTCAAAAAGTATTCAAAATTTTCGAAATTTGAAAAAAGATTCATAAAGAGGAAGAAATTTCCTAAAAAAAAGTCCTACCTCCCGGAACTCTAGGACCAATATTTATAATTTTTCTAGAGGGTTGAAAATACGACCGAAAACGGGAACTCTCGCTTGTGTAAGCTCCGCCCACTTTGGACCTTTAATGAATGAAAATTCCTTAAAAAAAATTTATTGCTTAAAAACGAATTTGTTAATTAACTATTTTTTTTAAACCACTTATTATGAAAATTATGGAACTAAAAATTTATTGAAATAATAAAGTTTGAGCTCTAGTTTTGTTATAAGTTTGTTGAGTAATTTAGAAAAAAAAAGTTTAGAAGAATTCGTTGTATCTGCAATAGCTTATAAGTAACATTAATAATAAATAAAGAAAAGCAGGCGCGAAAGGTAAGTTTAAGTATACGAGAGAACTTCAAATTAAATAAAAATCGAAAAAACAATTTTTACCCAAAAACGGATGCTGGGCTGTTTTTACGTTATTTTTTAAGAGTTAAAAAAAATAAAATAATTGTTAATAACAAACTGTTTATCGTACAAGCAATTAAAGTTTGAATAAAAATAAAAATATCGAAGAGCAAGATGAATAATGATTTTTAAAAAAAAATCGCTTCTTAATTTTCATAACAAGTGGAAAAAAAATATTTAATTAAAAAATGCGTTTTTGAACAATAAAAGTTTTTTTTTTAAGAAATACTTTTTTTAAATCATAATTTCCATCAAAGATCATGTTATCAAAAAAATTTTATGATTATTTTATAAACAACGCATTTGTTTATAACAATTTTATAAACAATATGGGATAAAAATTATTACAAATCATTTTAAGTAGCTTATGATCATAAGAAAACGGACCAATAGCAATATTATAAAAAAAATATATTTTTTTCAATGTTTAATCGAGGTTGATAATTTTTAACTTAAGTAAATTTTTAATAACAAAGTGAAAATTAACAATTTTTTTATTTTTCCAATGGGAATCTTTTCTATAGCCTTTGTATGATAGCTCCATGAAAGGAAAAAAATCCCAGGTTAATAGTTTGACAACTATCGTACTTTCAATGTTGATGTCGTGCTACAAAAAAATTGTTAATTAATTAATGGATAATTAATTGAAAAATCGCGATAAAAATTTTTAATCGCCGGATTATTGTTCATTGATCTATCCTATAGGTGCCTGATTTTTTTCATTTCTTAATTTTCATATTTAATAAGTTTAAATAATATTTATTCATTAAAGGTCCAAAGTGGGCGGAGCTTACGCAAGTGAGAGTTCCCATTTCCGGCCGTATTTTCAACCCTCTAGAAAAGTTATAAATATTGGTCCTAGAGTTCCAGGAGGTAAGACTTTTTTTAGGAAATTTCTTCCTCTTTATGGATCTTTTTTCAAATTTCGAAAATGTTGAATACTTTTTGAGATATTCGCAAAAAACAAAACCACCCTTTTTTGTTTTACTAAATTGTTTATAACTTTTGGAATTTTTGCAATCAAAACTTCAAATTTTTCAAAAAGTTTCTAAATGCGATGACGAATCGAATGACACCTCGATCATAATTTTCCGAGGCGAGCTAAAAATTTAGACCTAAAAGGCACATGTTGACTAGACTATAGATTTATGGGGACATTCTGTTAGAATCATTGCTTCAGTAATAAATGTTATCGCACCATATTTAGCTGTAATATTTAATTGTTCTGTAACACATGGTGTTTTTCCTGACTTAATGAAATTCAGCAAAGTAATTCCAATTTTCAAGTCTGGCTCTAAATGTGATCCCTCCAATTTTCGGCCTATCTCGGTTTTATCAACCCTAAGTAAAATATTTGAAAAAATTATACTAGACCAAATGCTTAGACATTTTGATAAATTTAGATTATTTCATAATAAACAATTCGGTTTTACGAAGGGTCGCTCAACCATAGATGCTGGTGTCGAATTACTCAAAAACGTTTATGAAGCCTGGGAGAATTCGCAGGATGCCCTTGAAGTGTTCTGTGATTTGTCTAAGGCATTTGACTGTGTCGATCATAACATTTTAATCAGGAAGTTACACCATTATGGAGTTCGAACCCCACGAACCCCGTGACAATATATGTATTTCCATCATTGACGTGTATAATAATACCACTGGACTTGCTGCTGTCAAAGAATTTTTGTGCCTATTTGAATATCGCCATCTTGGCGCTGTAGACCGATGCGTGCGTCCATGGAACTAAAATTAGTGATTCCCACATGTCGACATCTTCGATGAGTTTATCGATCGTTTGATATTTACAGCTAGGTGGGCTGTGGTTTATTTAAATTATTTGTTTGATTTGTACTGACGCTATCACCTACGGAGATATAGTGATTCATATATGAAGATTTCTCCATGTTGCTCGGGAGTCGGAATTCCATTGAAGAATAGACCAACTGCCGTTCTACCAGGCAGGTCGTAAAAAGTGACCGGATGGCTATTACATGTTATTATCATCGTTACTACTAGGTGATAGAGTTCCGCAACGTCTCACTTCAGGTATTTGGTAACATCGCCTTACCTATTCCTACCGCAATAACGTCGATTCCGTCATTATCGTGTTCCAGTTTGAAGGATAAGTACAAATAGCAACGTGCCATTACATTTTTTTTGTCTATAGGCTGTGGTTTCTCTATCAGATGAGACATATGCTTGTTTGGTTATTATATATGTTAAAGAAAAATTGTTAAAATATATTCTAATAATTCGTAAAGTAGATAAGATTGTGCAGGAAAGGGTCACTAGTAATATTATAACACCAATATTTGTTTGCCTTTCCTTCACGCAATATCGCTTTAACAGATTTAGATGAAATTTGGCATTGAGATAGACTATATTAAGTAAACTGTGAAAATAATAAAAACACCGAATATTTCATACATTTAATTTTATAATGTATAATTTCTTCGAGAATTTGATTGTGAGAGTATACCGAAAGTCCAACGAATGACTAGTTTATCTTATTTTTGATAGACAATGTTAGCCTAAGATTTGACCGGAGGTTGCATTAATTTGTTCTTATTTCTTGTATTGTACTACGATAGCGAAAATACTCCTTTCATGTTTCTTTAAAAAATTAAGTTGTTTACAAATTCCTGTTTAATGAAAATAATACAGACGAATCCAAATTATTTGCCATGTTAAGAAATGCCGTATAATTTCACCAGTTACAAAAAGCGAAATTGTTTTTGTTGCTGCGATAATAATTCTTATATCTGTACGTTTTGTCATGATTTGTTTAATCAAAATATCGAAATGACTTTTAAAAGTTTCAATCATGATAATTTCGATTGCAATATTTGATAAAACATTAACTATCAAAAATATTGTAAACAAGGAGTATCTGTTTTCTTTGGAGTCCAATTAACAGCTTTCATTATTGTAGTCATACATTTTCTCCATTAAATCGACTGAAAATCTGCAAAAATAAAATGTAATTAAAATCATAGTTCGCTACATGAACAAAACTTTTCCTATAAGCGAGGCATATTTAATTAAAATGCAAAAGAAATAAGACGACTATAAAGTGACTTAAATATGCAACTAAAACTGAAAACGAAAACTGAATTTTATTACTATAGTAGAATATCGATACTGAAATTATCGATATGACCTGTTGATATCACTAGTTAATTCTAAGCGAAACAAAATTAAATAAATATTATTAATTCTGCCGAAAATCAATATACCTGTTATTAATGTAATATTGTATTAAGAGTTTCTAGTAAAGTAAAGTTGTTTTAAAGACCATGTTACTCAATTTTTGATTAAAAACAGTGACTACATGCACGTACCTGTAAAACGAAGTTTTGCACTCCTTTAGGTAGGATAGTTTGCAATATACGCATTTCCTAATGTCACAAAACTTCTGAGTACACCAAATATAAACTTAGAAATTCACTAAAACATTAACAAATTAATTAAAATGCGTAACTGCCTCATAATATTTAGACTACCATGGCAACGATATACAGCTTACGTCAAAATTAGTTCTCGGTACCCCCGCCGACAGCGTTTCAAATTGACATAAAATTAGCTGTCACTTGTATGGGATAACCTGTCCAGTGGTAATATTATACACGTCAATCATTTCCATGTATTAGTATCGTTGGCTAACACCCATAACACAAGCAAAATAATTTGCTTACTTTGGGATTAGATCAGTAAGTGTAATTGGTCCGCGAATATTTATTTATTTATTATTTGTTTGTGTGAAATGTTATAAAGTACAAATTTTATTGGTATAATTCATGTCGACGCATATTTTATATAGAGAGATATTGGCAAGAACTGGAAATTACATGTTTTATTTTCTTATAAAAAAATATTCCCGGCCCCCAAAGATGTCAAGATTACTTACGTTGTACATATTTTACTAAATTTTCAAGTCAGTAAGATTTTAGTTATAACATTTATTACAAACGGATAGCTCACGGGATATATCCAAAAGTCAATACTATGAAATGCGCACACTAACTTACAATGACCTATACGTTCTAAGCTTTTTATATATTCCGGGTGTCACGTTTAACTGGATTTGTCACCCGGCAACCTTTGAAACTTGTGATGTCTGTAACTTCTGAATTACAAAGCTGATGACCTTGAAATTTTTAAGGAACAATTCTTATAGTATCTCCTTTAGAAAAAAAAAAATAGTTTTTCAGGTAATAATAGGTTAATGAATTAAAGCTAAATATGTGTTTTGACTTTCATCCCCAATCCCACGGGAACGGTGTGGAATTCTGGGATGAAAATTATTCTATATGTTGCTCCAGACTCTCAGCTATCACCATGCCAAATTTCATAATTTTCCGTCCAGTAGCTTTTGCGTGATTGACGCGCAAATTAACAGACAGACAAAATTCTAATAATTAGTGTTTTCGCTTTTGTTATTGATCTTTTAACTGACTCAAAATTTTTCAAAAATCTTTAATATACAGAAATTACTTTTCTACTCTTTCATTATATGTATAGAGTATAGAATAGATATTGTTAAGCCTGAATCGATTTGTATTAAGTGTAATTTAAAATGTAAAAAGTTTATTAAACATAATACCTATATAAAAACCATAGGTTCGTTTATTTTCAAGTTTGTCGGGCGGCAGACTGTCAGTTGTGGTCTGCGTCGGCGCCGGGGGTGGGGGAAATGAAACTCTCGTAAGTGCGGTGACATGTATATTACGTAGCGGTGTCGTCGCGGTGTGCGTGCGTGTCCAGCTCGTCCGGCAGCGCGTGCAGCCGCAGCTGGCGCTCGAGCAGCGCGTCGGCGAGCATTCGCGCGTCTGCGGGCGTGGCGGCGCGCACGTACAGCCACTTGTGCGCCGGCAGCGCCGCCAGCTCCGCCGCCGCGCCGCCGCCGCGCGCCATCCGCAGCGCCGCCGCCAGCGCGCCGCGCGCGCGCCGCAGCGCCGCCGCCCCCGCCCCCGCCCCCGCGCCCGCCGCCAGCGGCGCCAGCGCGGCCACGCCCTCGCGCGCCGCCAGCGCCTCCAGCCGCGCGCACCCCGCCCCGCCCGCGCCCACTGCCACACACACACACACACATACACACGCGGTCACTGACTGACCTCGGCGAGAGGTCATCTACATTACTAACAATCGACATTCTGGTATACATATACCAGAACTTCAACTTTACTAACCTAAAATTTCAATCGCAACTCAAACAAATATACGTCGCCCTTTTAATCCTGTAACAGAAGTAACTAGCATACTTAATAGATGAGCGACAGTCGCGTTGGTGCCGCTCAACCAAAGGACGGCATTTACACAACTTTTTCCCTGCATCCATCCCACAACAGCTTAGCTTTCCGCAGCACACCCTGAGCTATTGATTCTGGTTTACAGAAGTTACAGTAATGGCAACGTGAGGTAAACCTATTGCCCTACAATTCTTGTAGTTTGTACTACACTACCATTACTTTTGCCAATACTTAATATAATAAACTGCTAGTTTTTATTTTGCAAAAATATTAATTACAACTTATGAGATAATAACTTTAAAATAATAATTTCAATAATCTTGAAGCTACAACTCGTAACCGAAAATTAGGATTATGTTATCGCGATACAACTCGGCGGTGTGTGCCGCGACATACCGCCACGCAGTTGTATCGCGATAACATAGTAAATAAATAAATAAATAAAATATTATTTATTCAGTACCATTATTTTACACAAGTCTGAGTAATGAATGGTGTCTCCTTTTAAGTACATGAGCACTTGTGTTAGGAGGCGCCGCTCTTTCATAACAAGAATCCTTCGATACAAGTAAACAAATAGTACTAAGTAAGGCAGGGGATACACTTGCGATTTAAATATAATAATGTAGTAATTTTTAAGATGATTAAAAATTGTGTATGTATTCTAACGCGAATGTTTTTTTTTTTTTTATGTGTGTGTATGCGTGCGTGCTTGCGCGTGCGCTTGTGAGTGTGTGTGTGTGTGTGTCTGTGTGTGTGTGTGTGTGTGTGTGTATATGAGTGTGAATATTTATTTTATATTTTTTATTTATTTATATTTTGTTATTAGTTGTATCGGATTAAATTATTTATTTGTTATTTAATTAGGTCTTCAGTCTCCTCATAATTTAAGCTTTTGAGCCATGATGCCAAAGATTTTTTGCAGGCATATTTGTTTTTTGGATAAATATTTAGGATCTTATTCACTTTATTATACAAGTAAGCAGATTGACTATTATACTGTCTACGGGCAAAAGTTGTTTTCGTTCTTATAACTGTCGCAACGTTAAACTTTCTTCTTTTAGCCAGATTCCTGAAATTATAATCTAAATTTTGGTGCAACTTTAAAACTATATGTAGAACATATAGCTGTCTGACTGTTAGAAGGTCACAAGATTTATAAAGGCTATTTGTGGAATACCTGTATGGTTTATAATATATAACTTTAATTAATGATCTCTGAGCTCTTTCTAATTCTAGAAATCTAGTCTTTGCCGCGCCCCCCCAAACAGGAACACAATAAGTTAAAACTGACTGCGCCAATGATATATATATAGTCTTCAGTAGTTTTGCATCTGCAACCTTTCTGATAGTTTTAAAGAGCCAGATTAGTTTACGTATTCTAGACATTAATAATTCTAAGTGCGCATACCAGGATAAGCGCTGGTCAATTAAAACACCTAAATGTTTAATTTCGGTGACTTTATTTATAAAGTTGCAAGAGCAATAATTTGTCCGGCACATGTCACAGCTATGAATTTTTATATTAAAATCAGAGTTAGGTTGCGTGGTATTATAATTAGTGAAAGCAACGAATTTTGTTTTGTCTAGGTTTAGTGTTAACAAATTACATTGGAGCCAGTTAGCTATTTTGGTTAATCCCTTTTCGGCAAGTTGTCCAACGCAATTCCAAGATGGCCCAGAAAAAACGACTGCCGTGTCGTCTGCATAAGAATAAATTTTTCCTTTAGTAATATTCATATTACATAGACAGTTTATATATATCAGGAACAATGTAGGTCCTAAGACACTACCTTGTGGTACTCCATATGTGATATTTGACTGTTCACTGATAAACTGACCTATTTTGACACGTTGATTACGTTCACTAAGGTAATCTACAAGTAATGCGAGTGGAATCCCTCTTATGCCTATATCTTCTAATCTTTTTACAAGAATGGGTACAGACACTGTGTCAAATGCTTTTTTTAAGTCAAGGAAAACAGAAAGACATCTGTTTCCCTTGTCTACTTCACTGATAATGTGGGATGTCAGTGCTGTAACAGCATCCTCCGTCGAGACCCCTCTCCTAAACCCATATTGGGATTGTGAAAGTATTCCAAATTTATCTAAGTAATTTAAAAGTCTCTTGTTTATTAATTTTTCAACAATCTTGGAAAGAGCTGACAGCACCGAAATAGGTCTGTAGTTTGACACATTGTCTCTGTCACCATTCTTGTAAACTGGAGTAATGATGGCTTGTTTTAGAGCTGATGGGAAAATGCCTTGTGTAAAACATAGATTTGTTAAGTGGGTGATTACGGGAACTACAACTTCACAGGACTGTTTTAAAAATCTTGTGGATATGTTATCCCAACCGGGAGAGCTGTCCGATTTGAGGCTCATGAGCGTTGTCAGTACTTCATCATTGTCAGTTTCAAGAAGGACGAATGAAGAGGCTTGTGAGTCTCGATCAGACAGAAAGGTTTGCTGCATAGATGAGTTTGACAGAGATATATTATCCGCAAGATTTTTTCCTATGTTTGCAAAATAATTGTTTATGAAATTAACGGATTCTAGTGGGGAGTTATGCAAGGTTAGCAGATTTAAGTTTTCCGTTTTAGCTTTATTACGATTTGTAATGTTATTAATGGATTTCCATAATTGTTTGGGGTTATCTTTATTTAATATGAGTTGTTCTCTTTCATGTTTTTGTTTTAATTTTTTAATCAGGTTATTACAGTGGTTGCGATATCTCCTATATGTTATTTTCAAGATTTCATTTTCCGGGTCTCCACGTAGTTTTCGTTGCATAGTATTTCTATTACGAATACATCTCAAAATACCTGGAGTAACCCACTGTTTAATTATTCGGTCCTTATTTGGGATTGATTTTATGGATGTATTTTCATCCAAACTTTGCTGGATCCTAAATATCATTTCGTTAGTTACGAACGCTGGATTGTCACATTTTAGTAGATCGTTAATGTTGCTATCTTTTAGGGAATTTAGAGCATTTTCTAGGTTAATTATAGTTTTTTTGTAGTAGTTGGGATTCTCATTTCGTCTAATAGTTTCAGTTAATTTTAGATATATCATTTCATGGTCCGTGATAGTTGTATTAAAGACGATGATAGAACATGAAGATTTATTTTCTAGTTTTATAATAAAGTGATCTAAACAATTGAACTCCCGTGTGGGTAGGATGTGGCCTGGTAAAAGACCATGTGTCGCCAGCATATTGAGATAATTTAAGCGGTTATGACGATCATATAGTTGTTCGTTTGCTTTGTCTATTAAATTAATATTAATGTCGCCAGTTATTATAATATTTTTGTGTGATTTTATGGAATCTAGATATGTATTTAGGGAATTAATAAAATTATCTGCATTAATATTGCTAGGAGATCGATATATGCCCAAAATTGTAATATTTTGTAGCTCAACTTGTAAGCAAGATGCGTGTGTCAGATTTATTTCTTTAACATTACTTTTATAGGATTTTTTTATATACACTACGACTCCATAGTATGTATAATGTCAACATCAGCCACTCGCTGCCGCCGTTGATAGTTTCGGTGATTCACATACCTTCTGCTTTCTGTGTTTTCGGCTAGTTTTATACATTCTTTCTATTTTAATTTAGTTCTTTTAAGAGTATAAATCGATTGCATTTTTTCATTTAAATATAATAATTATAAATTATTTATTTATTTGAGAATCCTAATGGGTATTAAGTCATCCATTGTACTTTAATTGTGCATAAATTTAAATAAATAAATAGTATGAACTTACTAATTTTTTTTAAACTATTTTTTTACCCAATTGATAAATATTTACAAGAGTTTTCGATTAGAATTTAATCAGTTGTTTTAGCTGCTTCGAATAAAAAATATATAAAAGCAGATTATGTAACGCAGCAAAATTAGTTCAAAAGTGCGGCAGTTCGCTCTCCATTCCCCGCAACGCATCGAGATTCGTCTATAATTTAATGAATTTTTTGATTCTTCAGTTGTGAAGATCATTCAAAAAATGTGGCAATCGTCCGGACGTAAGCGGCGAGCTAACGAGTTTTGTCACAAGTTCGGTAAATTGTTGTTTGTTAACACCGAATCTTGAAATTTATGTGTGGTTGCCCGAACACGATTTTTATTGGATAATTTAGTCAAAATTCGGGGAACTGTGTTTTGCATATTCGTGATTGGAATCGAGCGCCAAACGGTAAACGTTCTTCTTTAGTATGTGTAGTATTTCACCGGTCGATTTGTGAAAATATCGATCCGTTCAAAATATCCGTAAAGTATTAAACACAACGTAAAAAACCTAAGATGCACAGTCTCGAACAAAATTGACACTCAAAAATGTCGTTAATTTAGTTATAGATATGGCAAAAGCATAAGGCTTTGCGTATTCAATCTTAAGCGCAAGATTTATAGTCGTTTTTACAGTCACGTAGAAAAGAAGTGAAATTGCCAGTGTCGCGACCGAAGCGATTCCATTTGAAATGAGCGCTCATTTTTAGAGGACGTTTTTGAGACACCGATCGTGTATCTTGGGTTTTTTATATGAATGCCATAAAAGCTAAATTTGAACGTCGCGTGGGTTCGTTCAAAGGGTTTATAGCATAAAGGGGAGGTCGGCGGTGTGGTTACACAAGGAACATAGCGGCAACGCGGTACTGACGCGTGGCGAGGTGTTGGTTCCTTGGGAAGAGCGGCAGCAGCGCGCGGGCCGTGTCGGCGGCGCGGCCGGTGGCGGCGGCGGCGTCGGCCAGCGCGCACGCGGCGTCCTCCCAGTAGCGGCGGTGGCGCGGCGCGGCGGCGGCGCGCGCGCCCGCCTCCGCCGCGCGCCGCAGCCGCGCCAGCGCCGCCGCCCGCGCCAGCAGCGCGCGCGCCGCCGCCCACTGCCCCGCGCCCGGCACCAGCGCCTCCGCCGCGCCCACCTCCCCCGCCCCCGCCCCCGCCGCCTCCTCCGCCGCCAGCGTCCGCTCCAGCGCCTCGCACTGCGCCTCGCACTGCCCGCACACGACACATTCACATATTTACATCCACAACTATGTTATTGTTACATAATCATATATAGTCTATCTCTTTATTACTATAGTATATTAATAGAAAATATGTAAAGTTACTGTACGTTCGTTTGATTCGATTTTTTTTAGTTTATCCATAAGCTATATTGTTGTTGACAACTTGTTTTTGAACATTTGTGTTACGTGCATACAAGCTACAAAGGATCGAATTAATCATGGACAGTAATAATTGGATAATAATTTTATATTTATAGGGATTGACTAAAGTATAAAATTTTGACATTTGTAGCAGATTTACTATGATTATTATAGTGTGTTATACACTATATATATACTATAATAATCTAATAATCATAGTATACAGATTTACTTTGATTATTAGATTATTATAGTATATATATAGTGTGTGTGTGTGTGTGTGTCACCTGTCGCAGCGCCTGCTCCCGCAGCTCTGGCTCCGGCGCGGCACACTCGGCGCCCAGCTCCCGGCCCAGCACGGCGGTGTAGTGTGTGTGTGTGTGTGTGTCACCTGTCGCAGCGCCTGCTCCCGCAGCTCTGGCTCCGGCGCGGCACACTCGGCGCCCAGCTCCCGGCCCAGCACGGCGGTGTAGTGTGTGTGTGTGTGTGTGTCACCTGTCGCAGCGCCTGCTCCCGCAGCTCTGGCTCCGGCGCGGCACACTCGGCGCCCAGCTCCCGGCCCAGCACGGCGGTGTAGTGTGTGTGTGTGTGTGTGTCACCTGTCGCAGCGCCTGCTCCCGCAGCTCTGGCTCCGGCGCGGCACACTCGGCGCCCAGCTCCCGGCCCAGCACGGCGGTGTAGTGTGTGTGTGTGTGTGTGTGTGTGTGTGTGTGTGTGTGTGTGTGTGTGTGTGTGTGTGTGTGTGTGTGTGTGTGTCACCTGTCGCAGCGCCTGCTCCCGCAGCTCTGGCTCCGGCGCGGCACACTCGGCGCCCAGCTCCCGGCCCAGCACGGCGGTGTAGTGTGTGTGTGTGTGTGTGTCACCTGTCGCAGCGCCTGCTCCCGCAGCTCTGGCTCCGGCGCGGCACACTCGGCGCCCAGCTCCCGGCCCAGCACGGCGGTGTAGTGTGTGTGTGTGTGTGTGTCACCTGTCGCAGCGCCTGCTCCCGCAGCTCTGGCTCCGGCGCGGCACACTCGGCGCCCAGCTCCCGGCCCAGCACGGCGGTGTAGTGTGTGTGTGTGTGTGTGTCACCTGTCGCAGCGCCTGCTCCCGCAGCTCTGGCTCCGGCGCGGCACACTCGGCGCCCAGCTCCCGGCCCAGCACGGCGGTGTAGTGTGTGTGTGTGTGTGTGTGTGTGTGTGTGTGTGTGTGTGTGTGTGTGTCACCTGTCGCAGCGCCTGCTCCCGCAGCTCTGGCTCCGGCGCGGCACACTCGGCGCCCAGCTCCCGGCCCAGCACGGCGGTGTAGTGTGTGTGTGTGTGTGTGTCACCTGTCGCAGCGCCTGCTCCCGCAGCTCTGGCTCCGGCGCGGCACACTCGGCGCCCAGCTCCCGGCCCAGCACGGCGGTGTAGTGTGTGTGTGTGTGTGTGTCACCTGTCGCAGCGCCTGCTCCCGCAGCTCTGGCTCCGGCGCGGCACACTCGGCGCCCAGCTCCCGGCCCAGCACGGCGGTGTAGTGTGTGTGTGTGTGTGTGTCACCTGTCGCAGCGCCTGCTCCCGCAGCTCTGGCTCCGGCGCGGCACACTCGGCGCCCAGCTCCCGGCCCAGCACGGCGGTGTAGTGTGTGTGTGTGTGTGTGTCACCTGTCGCAGCGCCTGCTCCCGCAGCTCTGGCTCCGGCGCGGCACACTCGGCGCCCAGCTCCCGGCCCAGCACGGCGGCCACGAGCGCGCCCGCGCCCGCCTCCGCCCCGCACACCTCGCGCACCACCCTGCACACACACACACACAACACACGTATCACAGTTGAAATGACATAAGCATCGTGCATTACTTAACTGACTACCTTAGGGGGTAGACCAGGACTTTCCAACCAATGAGCACGCCCCCCTAGGGAGGCGTAGAGAAATGCCAAGGGGGGCGTCGTACGTAATATGTAAGATTACATTTCCAAAAAAATAAATAAACGAGTAAGTAAATAAGGAATATAAGGGGGGCACGAATATATTATTTTTGGCTCGGGGAGGCTCGGCCGAATAAACGTTGGGAAACACAGACAGACGGACTGCATTTCAACTGCAATCCCACTTATATTTATATCGTATTAAAAGCATTTGTACTGTTTTACTTCTATGTACTGAAGGTAGTACTAGAGATACTACCTTCAGTATATATTGTTAATTGTCAAATTGTCAATTGTACTAAACAATAATAACTTTTGCCCTGATGATGCGTTAAAACGCGAAACCGGTTGGTTTTAATAAATAAAAAGTCAAGTAAAACAATACAAGTGCTTTTAATACGATATAAATATAAATTAACATGGAGTTTTACCAAGTGCCGACGATATTCAGTGTTCAAATGCAATCCCACTGCTAAATGGCAGTTAAGATGCAGTTGAAACTGTACACCGGCTGCGGTCGGTGTACAGTTCACACGACTGCACGCCGACTGCAATTGAACTGCAATTGGACTGCGGATTTGGTTTGCAGTTCTACTGCAGTCGTGTCAACTGCATTCAAACTGCATCTGAACTGCCATTTCGCAGTCGGATTGCAGTTGAAGTGCAGTCCGTCTGTCTACACCCTTAGTATCCAAACTCAAACAATACAATGAAAAACAATGACGCTTTAGTGCCAGAAATAAAAAAAACATGTTATCAAACACAGAATATGGTAAACCTACAGAAGACAAACTCGTGTATGTACAGTAGCAGTACGAATAGGTTCGTCAGTTTCAAATTGATTCATTTATCAAGCTACGAGCACATAATATATTCTTTTGAAAATTTGTCAAATAATAGACTGTTGCATAGAAAATTATGCTTAACTGTTCAATAACAATATGGTTCAGACTTGCTTGCATCAATGAATGAATGAATGATAACTCTTTATTGTGCACATAATTACAGTAAAAATACATGCTAAGTACAAATTATTGAAAAACAATTTAAAGACAGTACACCAAGGCGGTCTTATCGCCAAAGAGCGATCTATACCAGACAACCTTTGTTGACAAGAACAACATTTTAAGGTAGAGTAGGATATCCATAAAATATGTACTATTACACTTACAATAACTTAAGACTGTACATATATGCTATATCTATACATAACAATTCTGCTCTCACACATAAACAAAACAAAAAGCATAATAATACAAATACATTAAAATTAAAATTTATATGAAGAAATGCTCACAAAAATGAACTTGAGAGAAATATATTAATCTAATCTGTAGAACAAGAATTTAAATAATGCATTTTAACTACTTTTTTTAAATATTTAACGATTTTGCAAGTCTAATGTTAGCAGGGAGTTTATTCCATAGCTTAACAGCTGAAACAGTGAAAGAGTGTTCATAAAAACGTGAATTATGCACAGGCATATTATACGCAAGGAAATATTTTCACTTGAACGCAGTTTCATACCACCACTTTCGAAAAATTCAAATCTTTCCTTTAAGTAAACTGGAGTCTTTGGATCAAAAAGCACACTGTATAACAAGAAGAGTATATGAGCATCACGGCGAAGTTTAATAGGAAGCGACTTGAGTTGAGAACGAAACTTGGACACATGATCATATTTGCGTAAACCAAATATGAATCTAATACAAATATTTTGGAGACGCTCAAGTTTATTTAGCTGATCTTTGGTTGAGTCAATAAAGCAAACGTCCACATAATCTAATATTGGAAGTAATAGAGATTCAGCAAGCGTAATTTTAGTAGGTATAGGTAATAAACTCTTCAAACGTCTTAAAGAGCTCCAGGACGCAAATATTTTTTACTGAGTTCTTTAATGTGAATGGTCCACGAAAAGGTGCTATCAAAAATACACCTAATTTTTTTACAGAATTAGTATATGGTATATTAATTCCATTTAGTGTAACAGCTGGCAAACTACTCCAATGAACTTTATCAATGAGTTTCGGGCTACCAATTATGATAACTTGAGCTTTATTGGGGTTTATATTTAAGCCAAAATTTTTACTCCAAACACAAATGGTAGCCAAATCGACATTGATGTCGTCGATTGCATTATGCAGGTTTTCAAAAACAGTGTGTGTATAAATTTGGAGATCGTCAGCATACATATGGTAGAGAGAAGACACATGATGAGTAATAGAACTACTAAAGAAGGAAAATAAGAGAGGAGACAACACACCACCTTGAAGTACGCCAGCAGTAGTACAAGACCAATCAGAGAGTATATCTGCCCAGCGGATTCTTTGTCGGCGACCATTCAAGTAGCTCTAAGAAATTTCCAGACTTTAGCAGGATCACCGTTTTGGACCGAATTATGAATGTGGCGTCGTTGTGCATCTCTACATATTGTATTACAACTATTCCTAATTTTGACATATGTAATACGATTTTCTTCCGTATTATTAGCTTTATACTTAGCCCGAGCTCGATGTTTCTTGTCTAATAGTGCTTTTAAATCGTCGGTGAGTCATGGAGCTGGTAAGTGCTTCATTTTCACTGGTCTCAATGGAGCATGCTTCTCATAAAGTTGAGTCACAACGCTGTTAAACTGTTCAACTTTCTTATTCATACATGATTCATTGATAATGGCTGACCAATTAATCAAATGCGCATCAGAACGAAGTGAGTTTATATCTATACCGCCAAAATTACGCTGAAAAAGTATTGTAGGTTTTCCTTATTTTATCTTGTGTAAATGATTGTTATCTAAAATGATGCTAATGTTTTTTAAATTAAAACCTTTTTATTGATTTAAGCTGCCATTAATATTTATCATAAAACTATTGTCATGGTTAATGTCACCGTTATAATTTCTAGATTTCTAGTATTATACAATATTTTATTGTAAAATATATTTGCCATAATTATAATATCCTTTATTTTCGTAATGTCATAATAATGCCGAGACCTTTAAGAATTGAAGAACGAGCAGCAATCATTGCCGAACATGAAGCTGGCTACAAGATCAGTGAGATATCACGTCGTCTGAATGTGACCAGGGATAGTGTGAGATTTTGGATAAGGAGACACGGTGAAGAAGGTGCACTCGTAGATCACCGTAACAATAATACTGGCCGCCGTCCTATTCTCAATGCTGTACTAAAAACTGACATGAAAAGGCAATATGAAGCAAACGGCTTTACATCAACTAATCATTACACCCAATTATTTGGTGTTAGTCAAAGAGTGATAAGAAATGAATTACACTTGATGGGATTACATTATAGGCAACACGCAAAAAAAGTTGCTCTAACGCCCGCTCATAAGCAAGCACGCTTAAGGTTTGCAGAGAAATCAGAAATACTTTATTCGATAAAACTTTTTAGAAGTTATTTTGACACGATTTGAGACTTATTTGAACTTTGATTGGAGCACCACTATATTTACAGACGAAAAAAGCTTTATGTCAAGCCAACATGGAAGGCTTCATTTGTAGAGATATAATGGTACGAGATATACCGAAGACCATGTAGTGCCGAATTTCAATTCTGGGCGAATCTCGTCCAATATGTGGGGGTGGATGTCAGCGGATGGAGAGCTCGTTCTTCTTCCTTCAAGAGCAATCGTAACACGTTATCTGTCTGTATTGGAAGATAGTATGCTACCAAGTGTTCGCACCGTGTATCCAGCCAATGAGGTGCCTTAGATCATCTATGTTCATGACAATGCTCGCACGTACACCGCATTGTAAATGAGTAGTTCATCCGGCATGGTGATATAGTGGGGAATCCCTGGCCAGCAAAATCTGCAGACATAAACCCCATAGAAATTCTATGGGGTTTAATGGTTCAGCGATGGGAAAACGAAAATGAAAGGACAAAATAGGCCATAGAAAACTACTGCCGAAATATTTGAGAAGATACAAGAGGGTCAGATCTATGCTCTCGTCTCATAAGATCCATGAGAAATAGATTACAATGTGTCATTGACGCTAATGGTGGCTATATCCGTTATTAATATATGTATTATATTTCTTTGTTTGTAGCTTTTATAGAAATTTGCTTGTTTGTTTGGCTAGTTGTCAATTCAATATATGATTTTTTTGAGTTAATCTTCTTTAGTTTCATTTCAATTGTGCATTATACCTATTATGATAATGTATACGCCATCAAAGGCCTGGAATAATTTTCAAATTAGCAGTAAAAGCGAAATCTATTCAATTGAGATAAACTTTATTTGGTAGAAAACGTCACATTTATTTAATGTTAGTAGAACTGTTTTTTGTACTGGTATGTTGGCATGATTGATTCGTACACTAGTGCAAGCAAAACTATATCTTAAGGTGACGAGCCTATTTTTACCGTGACTGTACTACTGTTGTTACCGTGACTTTACACCGAAACTCGACGCCCCCGCTGAGGTTGTCACTTTAGCTTATGCACAAAAAAACTGGCATCGGCATTCGTATCTTACTCCAATAAAATAAAGCTTTAAATCAAAAATTTCACTTTTCTTTGCATTTTGGATATGTCGCCGCAACGAATGATTATTGATTAATATTTTTATTTTATTAATTTATAGTAGATTTTTGTATTTTTAAATAATTACAATGATTGTAGGTTTTGTGAATCAAATTCGTTACAAATTAATATAATTTGAATTATATTGACTTTAATGACCGTTATCAAGTATAGTCATTATACTGATTGTAATGGCAATACTGTTGATTATCATGATCTTTAAATATTAACGGTTTAAATCGTATGAAAACTTTATGTAATTTAAAAATATTTTTACGTATTCAACAAATTATTAATTAAATTGTAATAATTCTTTTAATAATTTAAATAAGAAAAAAGAAATGTTTAGTATTTAACATCATTTTTTTCTAAAGATTGTAAAACTACAGTAAATAAATTAAATAGTTTAAATAAACCTTAAAACTTGCTTCGTTATATTTAATTAGCTTATAAACTAAAGTTAGTAAATGTATTATGAATAAATATTGGTTCCTTGATCTCCGATTCCAAGCCTTTTCGCGCCACCTTGCGGTAATATACGAAACCATTGATTTGACGCGGGAATCGCGAGTTTTGGCGCAATTGTTCTTCTTTGGAGTCGGAAAGCGGGAGAAATGACATTCTGTGACTGATCTTCGAACAGTGAACATTGTAAGTAAAATCCTTGCCGGATTAAACAATTAACTATAATTTTCTTAATTTATTTTATTACCCTTACTTAGTGGCTGTGTAAATTATTAGCTTTGAGTGTTATTTATTCTAAGTAAATAGTCTAATCTTTTGAGATTGCTTAACTATAGTGAAAGTTCCTTCTTTTTTAATGGCTTCGTACAAAATTAAAAGATAATCAGTGATAGTGAGTTTTTTGCAGTATTATTAACAGTTAGCCAGTGCAAATAAATGAGAATCTAGTGATTAGAGCTTAGGTATTGACTGCATAACATTTCGTTTTATGTCATAGCTATTGTGAGCGTACCTGTTGCTGAACTGTTTACCGTTCATATTTGACTATAGGAATGGTCAACTGTTCTGTTTTTTTTTACTCAATTTATTAAAATATTTCGATAGATATAATAATTATTTTCCTGACTTAATGATATAAAAACGATAGGTAAAGGTTATTTGGTCGGCAACTACCCGGTTGACCCGCAGGCCGTCCCTGAAACTCCCCGCCACATTTTAAGTTCAATGAAGCAAAAACTATACCTAACATGAATTTTCGATCTCAAGGAGTTCAAAAATCTAAAGTTTGTAAATATAACAGCATTTTAATATTAGAAAAGATGTTTATCTATGTGTATGGTTTTAATCTTTTGAATGGCGTTCAAAGCAATTTTTGAACTCTAAGTTTAATTTGACTACACAATCAATAGGTTAAAAATGTAGAAATATTTAAAAAAACTTTATACGGCGGTACGGCGTACGGCCCCAAAATATCTATTACTATATCTGATCTTACAATTAGAAATAGATTTTATAGGTATTTCTATAAACTGTACAAACGTTTCTAGACTAAAAAGCTGCTACATTTGTGAACTTATACATGGGGCACACTGAACGTTTTGTACTTCTAGCTAATCGGAACTATTTGAATTTCGAATGTTATATTTTTACAACGTTGCAACCTTCTTAGTAATAAAAAAAAACAATTGGCGGGAAGTGACTTGTCAATTGTTTTTTTATCACACATCAAAGTTCTACGTACGCAACGAAAATGGAATTAAGTCGAAAAGAATTTTAAAGCGATGATTTTTTATGATTTTAAAAGTTCTGTTTCTCGGCAATACTGTGCCGCTCGTCTTCAAAATGCTTTTGGGAGAGAAGCAAGTCTGTGTTCCCGGACGAGTACAATCTGGGGATCTTCAAGAGAAGAGTGAACAGGTACCTTTTAGGGAAGTGCGTTCCATCTTAGGCTTCATCTTAGCTTACCATCAGGCGAGATCGACGTCAAGCGCTTTCCTATCGACAATTAAAAAAAAGAAAAGATTTTAGAGCGATAATTTTTTATGATTTTAAAAGTTCTCTTTTTCCGCAAGACTGTGCCGCTCGTCTTCAAAATGCTTTTGAGAGAGAAGCACCTTGTTTGAGCACCGTGAGGCGATGGTTTGAATTTGAGAGAGGTCGAGTTTCTTTACATGACGAATTTCGTGAAGGGCGGCCTCCAACTACGGTCAACGAGAATAATGTGGCTACTGTTAAGCGGTTAATTGAAGAAAACCCCCAGATTACCTATGAGACAATTCGGGGACTATTGGGGATTGGTATGAGCCAAATTCAGAAAATTTTACACGAAGAATTGAAAGTTCCGAAACCTTGTTGTCGTTGGATCCCTCATGAACTGACAGCGGAGCAGAAGCGGGCTCGCATGGAATGGTGCTCACAGATGCTACTGAAGTACGACCACGGATATTCTAATGCTGTTTATGACATTGTCACAGGAGACGAAACGTGGATTTGTTGTTTTGAACCCGAAAAAAAAACAGCAATCTTGTGAATGGGTGTTTGAAAATGAGAACTGACCAACAAAAGTGAGACAGGCGAGAAATGTTGGTAAAAAAAATGATTGCGGTTTTTATCTCAGCTACGAGTCCCATCTGTACAATTCCACTTGAAGATCAAAAGAGTGTTAATGCCGAGTGGTATTCTACCATTTGTTTACCCAGGGTGTTAGAAAAAGTTCGGGAAAGACGACCCAAAAGCCGCATTCTCCTACACCATGATAACGCTTCTTCACACACGGCCAACAAAACAGTCTTTTTTAGCTTCCGAAAAAGTACATCTCGTCACTCATCCTGCGCATAGCCCCGACCTAGCACCCTGTGATTTCTGTATTTTACCCAAAATCAAAGATTTGATGAGAGGTTTTACTATTCCCAACTTCGAAGAGGCATTGATAGCGTTCAATCAGCACGTAGAAAACATGCTTTGCCATGCCAATGTAAAGGAGATTATTTTGAAAAGCAATGAACATAATATTTTGGTTATAACATGTTGTTTTTTTTAAGTTACGCAAAACCTATAGTGTGACCTTCGTAAATACACAAATATGAAGCTGGCTATTTCTCGAGGTATTCGCGTTCACATCCACATGTTGTATTTAATACAAATTAACACCATTTTCAATAATCTAAAATTTTACAGCTATATTTGTTGTTGACGACATGTTTGAAGTCTGTCAAAATTAGAGGTCGTCGAGACAATCCTAGTTTAAGAACGTCTTAGCGTTGGTGCAAATGGTTTTCGTATTAGGAAAGTCTTAAATATTTAAGAATCGGTTTAGGTGGCTCCTAAGTTTAGCGCAATCGGGCATTAGGGTCCAAAAAATGTATACATGCCATATGTAACGTCAATCAACTGCATTCTTGTAAATCACTGTTTAAAACTCTCAGAATACTACCATTACCAAGTCTGTACATCTTGGCGGTATGCGTATTTGTAAAAAAAATATTTGTTCAAAACAAATGCTAAAATATTATGGACTACATGTTTTAGAAATAGTGAAAAATTCTATGTGCCTTGCGAAAAACTCAACGTGTGTAGAAAAAATGCTTATTTATTCCTGATAATCTTAAATCGTTGCCTGTTAAAAAAATTCGCAAAAAACTATTTGATCTTCTGCTTGACAAAACATACTACAGTGTAAATGATTTTTTGCTGATAAGATAAAATGTTATAAAGGGCAATGGTCCCACCTCTCGTTCCCACCACTGTAACTTCTGTAAACCAGAATCAACAGCGGCAACCGTCCTGATAACCTCTGAGTTGCGAGCTCAGGGTGCCCTGGGGAAAAGCTAAGCTGTCTTGGATCCCGCAACGAAATTAATCAGAAGTATATAGGAGGAGTAGGAAAATACATCCTGTTTCCCTCCCTTTTTAGCAGGAGACAGCAAAATGTTAAAAGCATAAAAATGCTACGAAATGAGACTTTTACAATCAGGTTAAGCCTGATTGCTATTGCACCACGGAAGTTTGGAAATTAGGGACCTACCAGAATGGCCTACTTAATTTTGCTTCCAGTAGTAAGTGTGACAAAATCGTTTGAAGGCACGGAAGTTCCCACGTGTACCCACAAGATCGGAGTAATAAATTACACCGGATATACATTGGATACTATCAAGCATTTGACGACGTTCGTTTTGCCAAAGATTACACTCCCAAAGAATGTGATGTGCAGTTTGTTCATATTTACAGTTTAATGTAGAGCACTCGCAAAAGGGAGAAGGAACTAATTTAAACGAGAATAATTTAGCTTTAAAATTACCGTGGCTAGTGAGAAACTGTGCAACACAATGATCTATTTCTATCCAAGTTTTACTTAAGCGATCCCGGATGCACGGGAAAAAGTTATATAAATGCCGTCCTTTAGTTGAACAAGACCAACGCGACTGCCATTCATCAATTAATTCATTAGTAACGTCGATTACGGTATTAAAAAGGCGACGTATTTTTGTTTGGGCTTGCGAGTTGATAAATTCTGGGTTAGTAAAATTCCTAGAATTGTAATACATTGAAGCCCGACGCTGAATTTCTAAATCTAATGGTAAGACGCCTGATAAAACGGGTAAAGCTTCGGAGCTTACAGTGCGATATGCTTTGCATAGAAATATTAGTGCTAGACGCTGATTTTGAAGTAGTTTGCGCCGGATCGCACCACTCGTAACTTTATCAGCCCACGCTGAACAAGCATAACAGATACAACCTAAATACGTGGCGTTATAAATTATCTTTAAAGTGTTAAACGTTAAACCCCATGTCGAGGTAGATATGCCCGCAAAGGATAAGAAATTCCGTTTAGCCTTTTCACCGATATAGTTAATATGATTTATAAAAGTATAATTTTTTTCTATGACCAAACCTAAATATGTTACCGATTCTTTTCTCTTTATTGTGCTATTATTTATTTTTATACTGGGAGATGATAGGAGCGAACCTTTTAATATTAAATAAAACGTTTTATGGGGCGCAAAGCTTAAACGATTTCTCAAGCCCCAGTTGATGATCAAATTAAGACTAGTGTGAGCCAGCGACTCTATCTGTGCTCGTGTGTTAGCTTGTATCATTAAAGCAACGTCGTCTGCATAACCTATAAGCGAGCATCCTTCCGGCAAGGCTAATGAGAATAAATCGTCAAATCCTAAGTTCCATAGATATGGTGAAAGTACTGATCCCTGAGGGCAGCCTAGAGTAAGGCGTTTAGACACTGCGTAATGCCCTAGCTGCAATTTCGTATGACCGTTTTCTAGATACGATTTAATTAGCTTATATATATTTGAATAACACCCCCTTGTTTTAATTTTAACAATAACATCGGCCACCAAGCGTTGTCAAAAGCACCAGAAATATCCAAAAAAATACCTACAACATAATTATTTCGTGACAATTCTACCATTTTTCTCATAGACAACACTGCATCGATAGTGGATTTTCCGGCGGTAAATCCAAACTGTTGTTTATTGAACGTGAGCCCTCGTGGTAGAAGTCGAGGAACTATCAATCTTTCTAACAGTTTACCAAGGGACGGCAGAAGTGTAATGGGACGATAAGATTTAGGGTCATCCGTAGGCTTGTCACCGGACTTTGGAATAATTTTAAGATATCCTTGCCGCCATATTTTGGGAAAAACTCCTTCAGCAATACAACGATTTATTATATTTAAAATAGAGTCCGGGGCCGCTAAACACGCATGTTTTATCATATAATTTGAGATTTTATCCTCTCCGGGGGCTTTTTTCGATGGTAAGTTGTTAACGGTGTTTAAAAGTTCGTCTAACGTTACAAGGCTCGACATGGGGGACACAGGTATCACGTCAACTTGCGATCTAATTTCACGATGATATTCGTTATCGCGCTCTAGATTATCATCCGGAATTAACGTATGCAAAAGAGCGTTCGCTGTCTCCTCTAAGCTAAGCGTATACGTATCGTTAATTTTAATATTATTATAAAAAGATAAATTATTTTTCGTACGATTTTTTGATTTCATGATACATAGAAGACCAAGGGCCTTCTTTTTCTAATCTATCCGTAATTTTTAGCAGAAAATTTCTTTTTGCTAATGCAGTGGCGGCTCGATAGTGTGATCGGGTCTTTCTTAAATTAGCAAGAGCTTTAACATATTCGTCACCTTCCAAACGACGGCGCTTAAGTTTATTAAGGTGGCGTCTAGCTTTCCTAAAGTCTTGCCGTTTTTTAACTAAGCTGTCGTTCCACCATTCACACTTTTGAGTTTTTATTTTTGAATGACGACCTATAGCAATATCCGCGCAGTAGGTAAAAGTATCAGACATTATTTCTGATTGTTCTGACACTGTTAATGAATGGCGAGTGAAATCTTTGGCATGTACAGAAAATAAATGTCGGAAGAGATTCCAGTTAGCAAATTTAGCGTTATATATATAATCAATCGTATTAGATTCCGAGCTCACAGGTAATTGCGGGTTATACTCGAACACAATCAAACGATGGTCACTACAAGACGCATCTGGAATCACGCGCCAGTTATTCAAACGAACGTACGCACTAGAAAGTGTGACGTCAATAGATGATTCACCCATAGGGCTACTGTATGTAGGTGGTGCGTCGGGGGTGTTATGGATGGTGAGATTTAGTTCAGCAATGAACTCTTCTACTGCAGATCTACGCTCCCTGTCGTTGGATCGTAGTTTACCGTACCAAAGAGGGGATGAGGCATTAGCGTCAACACCAATAATAATTTTTTGTCCGGCAAGAGATCGTAGGACGTGTCGGAGGTGATGCAAGTGAGGAGCAACAGGATCGGAATACTGGAAATAGCAGCTAATGATATATATTTTAAGTTTGGAACAGGATACTTCCGCTACGGCACAATGTTGGGACGAAAGATTAGTAATAGCCGTTACTGTATAAAAAGAGCGCGAGACGTATATACCTGCGCGAGCTTTTGTGTTGTGTTGTAATACTTTATTACGAAGTTGGGTACTTTGGTATTGTTCTTGAATAAGTACTACATCAAGGTTGTATTCAGTAACGAGTCTATTCAGCTCCGACGTAGCCGCCTTATCGTTATGGAGATTTAATTGTCCTATTACCAATCTATCCATAATTAGTTGTTAAAATTAGCTGTTCCATCTTTGCCTTAAAGGTTGGACAGTCAGGAGAACCAGTCGCGTGGTCACTGGATTTTTTATAGCGTTTACAGCTGCCACAGGTCGGTGTAAAATCACTGCGGTCTTTATTTTGGCAGTCTTTAGTTTGATGAGTGCCAGCACAATGTGCACAGCAAGGAGTTTTCTCGCGACAGAACTTATAGACATGACCGTATTGTTGACACTGCGTGCATCGAACTAGCTCCACGTCGTCGACAAACCTACACGTAGCCCAATCGATAAACAGTTTTTCTTTCGATTTAATTAGATGTTTACGAATTGCCGGGTCTAGTTCAACACCTACCCACTTACGGTTAAATTGATCGAAATTACGGCGCCTTACTATTTTAATAGACTTGAGAAATTGATCTTCTGAGTTGTTCATTTCATCTTTAATATTTTGTCTATATAAGCACGTTAAAAATACCTCGTCGGATAAGTTTTGGGGAACATCTTTAACCAAAATACGCGGGCGACGACCGGTTGGAGTTTCTAAACGCAGCCCTGCCATTTTTATGGCATTAACGGATTTTAGTTTTTGGACCTGGCGTTCGTTAGTTACCCTAAGTACAACTCCTGAGTTTGCGGCTTTCTTAACACCTACGATTTGGAAGCCGTCATCGGATGGTTTAATAGCTTTCATTAACACCTCTTTGGTTTCGTTTGAGGTTTTTATAATGTTTGATTTTTCCTCGGTCGGATAAGCAATCACACACGGTAACGGAGCGCGCGTTTGAACCGGCGGAATAGTCTTCGAGAGTTTTAGCTGTAAGGCATCTGAATATGAAGACGGGGCGTTATTATTACTTTTGTTCGCAACGACGTCTTGTTCAGCTAAGGCCAGTCTAGTTTCAAGCGATGATGACCGCAAGGCTAACAATGAAACAATAGCGGTAACTCGTTGGGTCATGTCCATAACGCCGGATTTATTTGCGACATTCATACGCGAGCCCTGTTCGTTAACTAATTCATTTATTTTCGCCAGATATGATGAGGCCTCGCGGACTAATTCGTAATAATTGGGCTCCTCTTGCGATGAAGAAATGTTTAAAATAGTGGTGTTATTTTCATCATTCGCGGCTACACAACTACGTTTGCCGTCAGGAGTTAATTGGGACGGTGAAATATCGCTAATGCATCGTTTGTTTGTGACATTAGTAGGAGATCGCGGAGTCATCTGACTTTTAGCGAAAGGATTTTTACTGTAATCCGTAACAATATTATCCCGATTCGACATAATGACTTCAGTATGAATTACAACGAAAGTTAATAACCGGCCGCGAAGAGCGGCCGGTAACGTGGGTACTTGAAAATAAACAAATAAAAATGTACTTACCGAACACGACGAATAAATATCTATCAATTTAACTATTTACTGCGCAATTCATACGATTAGCACTTACGGTTTAGATGGCCTATACCTTTATTAAATTTTTTAAGCACACACAACACCAAAACTACGCACATAAACAATTAAACTTAATTAATAACACCGAGCGCACGGAGAACAAGTGATGCACCGAGCGAAGGGAGGGAGGGAGGTAGGATAAAATGTTAGTTGAAGGAATCTCTTATTGTGTAATTAATAAAAAATCTTTATTAAATATTTTTTTTTAACAGCAAATTAAAAATTTATTTAATTTCCTATTAGAAAAAAATATATATATTATAATTTGAACGAATTTCTGCTGACAAGTTAAAATGTTAAACTAATAACTTCTTATTATGTAATTTGTATAAATTTAAATATGTATAAATGTAAACATTTTGACTGTATAAACGCATGGGATTTTGTAAATTATAAGAAAAACAAGACAAGCCCGCTGAGTTTCTTCCGCCGGATCTTCTCAATGTGAGGCCGCATTCTGATCCGGTAGTGATTCTAAAGAAATCGAATCATCAAGAATAAATACATGGAAAGAATATTCCTTGAATTGGTTAATAAAATGTGTCTTAATATTTGAATGTTAATAAAAATATTTTCATAAAATTTCAAACTTTTATAAGTAATGTAAATATATAGTAATGTGTAAATAACAAATAGTAATGTGTAAGTCCCTAATCCACGCCGCCTCCTTGATCTCGCTATACGACACGACACATATTTGTTCCTTCACTTGTGATATATAGCTTATCCTTGGTCTTCCTCTACCTCTCTTTCCTTCTATCTTTCCATCTGTGATATTTTTAACAACTCCTGTCATATTAGGTGGCCTATTATCTTCCCTCTACGGACTTCCAACGTTCTTCCAGGCTCCGCGTCTTTCTTTAGCACTTGTCCATTGGTCAGCATTTCTGTCCAGCTTATCTTTTCCACCACCAAAGACCCTCCAGCACCACAGTTCAAAGGCAGTTTCACTTCCATATAAAGCTACATAAGTTTGAATAAATTTCTTTTTGGTGTTTTCAGAAATTTTTGATTGAAAAATAAGTTTTTTATTCATATAAGCCTGTTTTGCCATTACTATTTTAGCTCTTATAGTAGGTGTGCATCTTGAATGTGACGTGATGAGACTTGCGGGCTGTTCGAGTGAATCTACTTGATGCACCGACCACACAACCCATAGACCCCTAATAACAGGCGACTGGCTTCTGTCAACACATCTGACTTATAGTTCCGATGTAAATGTTCATGCACCAATACCTAATCAGTGTCGACCGATCAGATCCTCTGTATATCACTATCTTTCACTGTGGCCTTGAGTTAGTCAATCACGATGTTGCAATCCCGCTTCGTCTCACCTCAGCTAGTTGCCAGAATGCATTCAATACGGAAAATCGAATATTAGGCGTCTATGGGCTGTGTGGTCGATGACTTGATGTATTTTATCACCGGCTATTGAAACTTCTGTTTCTATTTTAGTTTGGACTGTTGTTAGAACTTTTGTTTTGCTACAAAATATTGACACCAGATGGTTACGGAGAGTAAATAGGAGACCGGAGTTGATGGATACTATTTATTTATATTTTCACTGGTTTACATTAACTTTACGATAATCAGGAACAGTGGTAAATTTGGTAATGGTAAATGGTGTAAACACGAGGTGTCACGCTCACGCACGCGAGGTAACTCGCGACGAACTTCAAAATTTATTGAATTAAACATAAAATATAACATCGCTGAGCGGCTCGAGCGCTACGCAATCGACTGCGGCCAACGGCCAACAGGTTAAACAAATTGTTGAGTCGTCAACGGGTTTTCAATGTTCGGATGATGCAACAGGTTGGATGGTTAGTTATTGTTCCAATAATACGTTCATTCATTGCAAGTTCCAAAATCGTTGACGTTTATTAGTTTTTAATATTTTTTAACGTAATCATTTCATTACGTTGTGAAGAATTTATTACATTTATATTTTTAAACAGCTTTTAAGCGGGAGAAAAACGGTTAATTCGTCGACAAATATAAAACTGTTAATAAAAACAGTTTATTAGTTTAATGGCCACCTTTACTGGTGGTTCCGTCGGATGTAGCGACGTATTTGATGTGAATACGTGTGAATACAATATACAACACATCGTATAGTCTTTGGAAAAGACAATAAAATTAATAATAACTTGTCAATTTGCTCAGTTTTTGATTTTCTAAGAATTTGCAGATTGACCCTCGAATCTAGTGCGTATTCCGCGAAGATCGGTAGGTCGGTGGTGGGTCTGTAACCTTGACTTTGTGGGAACGTTTTGTTATGATATAAAACTAATAAATAAACACAGCGTAATGAATACATAATATATAATAAATAAGGAGCACGGTTGTCGTGTGTGTGTGTTACCTGGCGATGTAGATGGCGTGCGTGGTGGGCAGCGTTGGCGGCGCGAGCGCGGCGGCGAGCGCGTGGAGCGCGGCGCGGCGCGCGCGCGCGGGCTCGCCGGTGATGAGGTCGAGGCGCGCCAGCTCGGCGAAGGCCAGCGGGTCGTTTGGCGCGGCGCGGCGCACGGCGCGGCGCGCGGCGGCGGCCAGGCGCGCGCGCTCGCCCGCCGCCGCCAGCGCCGCCTGCGCCGCGCACCACCGCACGCGCCAGCACACCAGACCCGTGCGCGCCGCGCCCGCGCACGACCCGATGCACGCCTCCCACAGCGCGGTCACCCAGCTCAGGAACCCTGCCCCGCACACACACACACGCGTCTGCTGACCGACCATCGCGACACAATCTGTACACCGCACGCACGTTCACATTGCAGCCCGTCCCTGAACATTCCCGCTAAACTGACATATTTTAAGCTCGGAGAGGCGAAAACTATATCCAAACACATATTCTTGAGCTCGAAGAGCTCAGAAATCTAGTTTATTGAAATGACAGTATTATCATTTTCAAAATTATGATAAATTTTGATTTTTTCGAATGAAAATCGGCTCATTTTTTGAGCTCTAAAATCTTTATAAGCCGATAGGTTCAAAAATGTCAAAGAAAAGGCATAAAACTTGACGTATAAATTTACTTTCATAGTAGGAAACAGTTCAAAAAACTGATAACGACAAATATGATTTAATGTTATTGCTACGTAACTATCATCAACATCCAAAACCTGACGCCGAAGAATCAAAGAATTTGTAAAACCGAATGCGAATTTCGATACTTCGCGGCAGGTGGAACAAAAAATACCGCCATTTCTAGGTAATTTCACTGCATCACATAAATTGCATATACACCATATAGTTATATAACAGTATACTGAACACTAACAGTAGTCAACCTGTCATCATACATCACATCAAATCATACATGTGATATTCGAGCAACGCACACATAGACACCTCTCACGGACGCAATATCTCGGAATGATTCGGGACAGTTTGTTCCGTACCAGTCCGAAATATCGCGTCCGTAAGAGGTGTCTATGTGTACTATACTCGAATATTACTTGTATGTAACATTGACTTCTGTTAGTCTCTAATCTGTGGTTAATCCTTTGACTCGGAGCAGCAATGAAATTCGAATTAGTTTTTGTACAGATTTATCAATTGTTTAAGTAAATATATATAACGCTTAAAATAGTAAATATAAAACGCTTAAAAATGTAAATAGAAAAAAACGTTAATCAAGCAAAAATATACTGTGGCGCCGCCGGTCCAAACCGCTGAAGGGTCATAGTGATTGAACCAGCGGGCCAGCTTCTTGTCAGGTGACGTCATAACTGTGGAGATCGATGACGTCACACAAGGACAAGGAAGACGGAAAAGGAAGATCTTCCCAGCCAGGCAAGGCGTACTGCCTGGGGACTGAAATCCATTTGAGGAGCGTTGTAACTTGTATATCCGCCGTGTTGGTCCCGGCCTCCTTTGTAGAATAGGCCAACTGCCGTTCTGCCAGGCAGGTCGTAAAAGGCGACCGATTGGCTATCGAGTCACTACCATCGTGGCTACTAGGTGGTAGAGTTCTGCATTGTCTCGCCCGGGTCTGGTACCACCGCCTTACCTATTCCTGCCGCAATAGCGTCAGTGCTTGTCGCTGTCGTGTTCCGGTTTGGAGGGTAAGGTAGCCGGTAAACTTATGCATGTGGCATTAGACCTCGCCACAAGATAGCAACGCACCATTAACATCTTTGGTGTCTATAGGCGATGGTTGACTCTTTCCATCAGGAGACCCATCTGCTTGTTTGCTATCTTATGATATAAAAAAAAATAAAAAAAATAGTGTGTACAAGATAAATAATTGTGATATCGCGATTCAGGGTTTCATTTTGAATTTCATTTTTTCCATTTTTTATTACTTTTTCTGATGGCGTTTGTAGATTGCTTGAACCGCTACAATACCTTCTGAAAGGGATTCGCAATCTAATGACATCCAAGAGCATTGCGCCCCAAATTAAAGAGTGAACAGTGCCGAGAACGCAAAACCATGAAGGCGTCCGAACCGAATAACGTCGGCACTTGTAACACGACTGAAAAATATATCATCGCAGAATATGACCCGTGGCGTAGACGTTGACACTAGCGGTGTGTAGTTCACGAATGAATCCTTCAAATGAAGTACTTCATTTCAAATACATCATTCCTTCATTAGTTCAGTTGAATTTCATTTAGTTCACTACTTCATCTAGTTCTAGTCCATCGTGATACATAAGTAATCTGTGCATCGTGGAACGCCGAACGTCAGACAAGTGAACGAAATACGAATTGAAGTACGTTGACTGACCCGAGCACTGGCGATGGCTGATCGTAATAAACGAATCTAACCGAGCACCTACAACACGCGCGCGATTTGCTATCCACATCGCTATCACATATTATATTTTGTACTGATACCTCTCAGTCATCGGATTTTAGGAGAAAAGTTATTTATGACCTTTATTACATTACGTTAAAGTACATTTCAATTTCATTACTGCATTTGTTTATAAATGACAGTAATATTTATTTATAATCCCATTACTACTATTTTGTACATTTTTTTATGTCATAAGATAGCAAACAAGCAGATGGGTCTCCTGATGGAATCAACCATCGCCTATAGACACCAAATATGTTAATGGTGCGTTGCTATCTTGTGGCGAGGTCTAATGCCACATGCATAAGTTTACCGGCTAACTTACCCTCCAAACCGGAACACGATAGCGACAAGCACTGACGCTATTGCGGCAGGAATAGGTAATGGGGTGGTACCAGACCCGGGAGAGACAATGCAGAACTTGACCACCTAGTAGCCACGATGGTAGTGACTCGATAGCCAATCGGTCGCATTTTACGACCTGCCTGGCAGAACGGCAGTTGGCCTATTCTTCAAAGGAGGCCGGGACCAACACGCCGAAAAACGTAATTGATTTTTAAAAGTATAGTCAAAAGATACTGTAGTAATTATTTTATAGTTGAATAAACAATTCTGTTCCTGGGAACAGACTGGGACTGGGAACGAGTTCCAAATGCCAAACGAAATCAAAGGCCACGGTATGATCAACTGAACTAAATGGACTACTGAATTAGGTGAAGTCAATTAACATTGACGAAGTGAAGGAGTTAAGTATTATGAAACATTCTGCGCATGTCTCATAATACTTTACACTGACTTTCATTCATACATTAGATGGACTAGATTAATCATAAAATTCACTGAAGGAAATGAAGTACTGAACTAAACCAATGAAGTACTTCATTGGGCGAAAAGAAGTACTTCATTCATTTCATTTCATTGACACATTTTGCGCATGTCTAGTTGACACGTAAAACAGACACGTCCATTTCTGAGTACTGAATTGTCAGAAACAGGGGAATGGTGTGAGTTAGAGAAGAGGGGTGTTAGGGGTGTCAAACGGCCACGAATTCCCGGAGTCAGCTAACAGTAGACTTGAGCTCTGCTTTAGACGAGGTTCCTTCTGTAGATGAAATACCGACAGAGCCTTAGCATTGTTGCAGGAACATCAGATATGAATCCAGCTCCTACGTAGGGTGCACAGCAAAGGCAAGTTGGGATTTCGTCAAATTTCTACATAATAAGCACAGTATGTGTTCATTTTGTTGAAATATCACTTCTTGCACAATTTGCAAATTGCAAAAAATGCCCATTAAGATTTTGCCGTTGACATACACACAAGGTTTTTTGGAATAAAATATTTTTGTAGCAGGCGGAATAAATTAGAATTGTTATCTGAAAAGACAAAAACAATGGCGATAAAAGATTCCTTAAAAAGATATCCTACTATTAGAATAGAAAGCAGGATTATGTCTAACGTGTATTCAGCTAGAGTGCTGGGTATTAAACTCCGTAGTAGACTACTAGACGGTAATAGACGAGGCGGTCCTTTATACATTATTCACTGGATATCGGTGACAGGGCTGCCCGATGCTTCAGGAAAGAAGCTCGTATTACAAACAGTTCCTCGGGCGCCGGCTATCCTGCCCTGAGATTAATCTACACCGGCACATTTATGGCGACAACTATGCTACAGCTATGCGGTACCACCGGTAAGCCTGCATCCTGTATCCGGTAAGAAGGGCACGCAGATCACAGAGGTCTGCGATAATCCTGCGGTCTTCTAGCACGCACACCCTACCTGTTTAAGCGCGAGTGATGCCAGCTGATTTACAGGTTGAACTGGCAGAGGAAAGCATGGCGAAAGAAGTCCGAGGTGTACGTTTCAAGGAGAAAAAAGTTAGTAAGGAAGAAACTAGGAATAAGGTATTTGAGTAATAGCAGAATAAGTGGGGCAGTAGTGAGAATGGGAGAATCTTATACACTTTTTATGTCGGACGTCAATATCAGATGCAAAATGAATTGGGTCTGAGACCTCTCAGTTGTTACTGAGTCATGTTTGTTTTAGGGCTTGGTTGCGAGATATACCACTAAATGATACTGGGATATGCAACTACAGCGCTGACAGCGATTGGTGGGAAGGAGTAGCGGTAAAGCGAACGTATCTTGTGGGATTTCCAACGTACGCGAAAATCAGAAATAATATGGTAATTAGAGCGGCGTGAAGTTGAATTGTGTTACTTTTTTGGAGATTGTTAATTTACAGGCAAAATACAAGTTGCTTACGGAGTGCGCACATAAATGGCATGATAGGAGAAGATCCCTGGAGGTTTAACTGGAGGACACAAAAATCTGAAGTATCGAAAACGGTGAACGAGCACCGTTTGCGTACACTACACTTTTCTTTTCTTCAGGACAGATGTGACACAGAGCCATGGGTTGTAGATGTTAAAGAATTTGTAGGGAGTCAAAAAGTGTATGGCGAAAAGAGCTTAAAAGCAGACACTGTGCACTTTCCAAAAATTAAATATCTTCTAACCAACGATGGTTCGTAAAGCCATAGGTGGTGGTGGGCCGTAAATGTATGGGCCATATATTTACGGCCCACTCGTGCCATATGGCATGATGCAGTATGGCATCTCCTAAGATACGGTCCGCAAAACTGAAAGGTTGGTACGACTATGAGACGGGGTGATTTTACCCATGTGCTCTCAAAACTAAGCGGTGTCGTCGCTGAGGTAGTGCGGCGGGTCGAGCGCGGGCGGCAGCGGCGCGGGGCGGGGCGGGGTGGGCACTGACCGGTGTCGTCGCTGAGGTAGTGCGGCGGGTCGAGCGCGGGCGGCAGCGGCGCGGGGCGGGGCGGGGTGGGCACTGACCGGTGTCGTCGCTGAGGTAGTGCGGCGGGTCGAGCGCGGGCGGCAGCGGCGCGGGGCGGGGCGGGGTGGGCACTGACCGGTGTCGTCGCTGAGGTAGTGCGGCGGGTCGAGCGCGGGCGGCAGCGGCGCGGGGCGGGGCGGGGTGGGCACTGACCGGTGTCGTCGCTGAGGTAGTGCGGCGGGTCGAGCGCGGGCGGCAGCAGCGCGGCGAGGCGCGCGAGGCGCAGGTCGCGCTGCGCGGGCGGCAGTGCGCGCGCGGCCCAGGCCAGCGCCAGCAGCTCCTCGCCCACGGCCGCCTCGTCCCCGCCCAGCGCGCGCGCCGACCACTCCCCGCCCGGGATCACCGGCACCTGCACACACACACCCATCATCTATTTGTGACGATTACAATGTTTTATAATATAAACCTGGCGTCAAATATACGCATGAACTACTCCATCAAGGAAGTACCGGAAAACGATCAATAAAACACCACATGATAGTTATTCATCCAAATTTATTTTATCGCTTTCAACGTAAGTTCTTCAGAAACGATTCACTTATGTGTATGACGGCGTCCACGTCGTCAAATGCAAGAATATTGTAAAGTGTAAACAACAAATGCACGGCCTGGGCCGGCAAGCGCATCGTTCGATATCCCTACTACTCAACTTGTTTTGCTACCTGTATAAAAGGCTCTGAGCGCCCGCCGATAAGGCAGTCTAGGCTCTGGCGTGGCTCGGTACACATGTTGTATCTTGCTAGTAGCTTATCCTTGACTCTCGGATAATTAATTTGTGCAAACAAGTTAATTATTATTGTCAACTATAAATTAGTCTCAGTACAATTTATAATTGACTATCTATTGCTTAAATTATGACTTATTTGTAATAAGGAATAATTAAGTTACTTGGAATTGTTAAACGAGAACTAGTCATTAGTGATGGAAAGCTTTAATAGTGATTTTATGTTATATTTTCGATAAAAGTTGATCAAAATATAAAGAGCTGTTATATCACCACATCCGCTGACGCATCTGACCCACTTCCTACATGTACCACCAAGTGGTAATTTGAGTTTAGGAAAAAGAAAGAAGTCGGCTAGAATTTGGTGTATGAGATGGTTTTGGATGGATTGACGTGTCAAAATAACTTGTAAAAAGTTTTATTGAATAAAGTATTTCTGATTTCTAATTTCTGGTTGTCCGATTGTATGAGTTTTCGGTCAAAATGTCGTTCACAATAATGACCTTTTGTGCGAATACGCATCATATTGGTGCAAAATTCAAAAAATTTCTCATCACAAATCTGGCCTTTTTCATTGATTTTAAGAGATAAACGCAAATAATATTTTTGGCGGCAACCGTCATTACGACTAAGCGCTAGGAGCGGCAGGACTAACGCGTGCCAGATTATTATTGTGGATTGCTTCAGAAGGATTTCGCCAGGCCAGTAGGCGATGCGCGCCTGGCCTGGACGCGGCAAGGTTTCAGCACATTTAAAATGACCGGTTTAGTTGCGTATGTACGATGCGTCTTTATTAAAAATAAAACTATCCACTGTTACTTTATACAATATTTAAATTATCCAACTGCTAAATTACCAATAAATTATTGCTATAGAAACTAAACATTTACAAATACAAAATTGTTAGTAAAATTAATGTTTACAATAAATATGTAAAGGATATCACTATCTACGCTGGTGGCATTCCATTTCTATTGTTTATGCAGTTATTATATAATCTATGGAACTATTAGCTGGCCGTGCGACGTGCGAGTAACACCGAGGATAAATTTTAGAAGGTAAAAAATTTGATTTTGGAATCTTGAGAAAAATGTGGAAAATATTCTCCTGCTTAATGTAAAAAGATATTATATAAACTAGAAGTAAAGGCTTTAATGTTGTCTTCTTTATTTCAGGTAAGCTATTCTGTTTAAAATATGTTAGTTGTAATAATACAACATATATGAAGAAGTTAATATTTGACTTTTGTGTGAAAACATCGGCAGATGGAAAATCAAATATTATTTGCATAACTTCAATAGGAACACCTGATAGCCAAAGTTTTAGCATACCGACCGAATATCAACCTGCAAACTTAAACCAACAAATACATTGGGCACATTTATTTATTTATTTATTTATACTTTATTGTACACTTACATAATTAAAATTGTACAAAAGGCGGATTTAATGCTAGTTGCGTTCTCCCAGTCAACCTTTGGGCTAACAGAAATAGTAGTGTGTAGGTACAAAGAAAATATGGATATATAAAATTTAAATAAGAATACATATTTAAATATTTATATAAGTAATAATAGCCGTGATATTACAATTTCACTAGTGATATTATAATTAAACGGAATTAAACGGTAGATTGTCAATCGACTTCATTACTTACAATTTAACGGCCTAGTTTTAGTGACATTGTAATATCACGAGAACGCTATAGTGATATTATAATAAAACTAGGTATATTACGAACAGAGTTGGCAGAGAGGGAGATCTCAAGCGCTCTGATTGGTCAATTCTTTCCTATTCGCCATTTGCAAAACAATAATAGTAAACATTGAGGTGTGTGTGCAATTTTGGAACGAAGTTCCTTACGGCAGGCTTGGAGGGGATAGGGATTTTGCTGCGCGACCGAACTGAAAAAAATGTGATAGTAAAACCGTAAGAAAAATGCGTGGAATAAAAGCGTTAAATGAGACGTGCGCAGGCGCGACAGTCGCGTACACAAGCGAGTAGTGCCGTTTAGCCGAAGGAAATTCGTTCCTACCTGGTGTCCCGCGACACCACATCATTTGTTTCATTAAATTTCTTTAAAATGTGTGACAGTGAACATTTAGAACTGATTGAATCTTCAAATTCGTTAATACCGAGTGAAAACCAGTGTGAGATTGTGGCACGAGAAGAATTTTACATAGAGCTACGAAAATATTACAGTGAACATTCTGATAAAACAAAAAAACTGGAATGGAGTATGAGTAGGATTTCGCAGGTAATAAATTCAATAGAAGAATTCAAATCCAGAAAAAACAAAATCTTAAAACCACTAACCAGCAATATCACTATGCATGTAAATATGATGTTTTGGACGTGGGAAAGGAAAAAATATTAATCATGAAGCGGAAATTTGTTTTCTCCAGTAATAGAAGTTATTCCCAGCGAAAAATATTACGACATTTTAATGGAAGTACATATTATTACAGGCCACGGTGGTCGCGATAAAATAATACATGCCTTAAAAGAAAAAAAAATAGTGCCACAGTTTGCAATAAAACTATTCATTAATCTGTGCAAAACTTGTATGGAAAAAAGAAGTTTCCCGAAATCAGGTATTGTGGTCCGACCTGTTGTGACAAACGATTTTAATAGAAGGGGGCAAATGGATCTCATAGACCTTCAGTCTTCTGCTGATGCTGATTTCAAATGGTTGTTGAATTACCAGGACCAAGTTCTGTTTTTTACGACCTTTAAAATCTAAACGTGCATCACAGATTGCTTTGGAGCTCTTGAAAATATTTTTGGAAATTGGTTGTCCGCATATTTTACAAAGCGATAATGGGCGTGAGTTCACCGCAAATGTGATCAAAGAAATTATGAGCTTATGGCCTAACTGCAAAATTCTTAATGGTAGGCCACGCCACCCACAAAGCCAGGGTAGCGTCGAACGCTGAAACCAGGACGTCGAAAACATGTTGAGAGCGTGGATGAAAGACAATGATTCAACAAATTGGTCAGTTGGCTGTTATTTCGTACAATTCCAGAAAAATACGTCATTGCATCGTATAATCGGTAGAACGCCTTGAATAATGCTCTGTGCATTATTTGGACATGAACCTACAATAGGGTTGGCTTTCAGTAATTTGCCAAATAATATATTTAAAACACTAGAAAACGAAGAAGATCTAGAAATAGCTTTAGGACAGAAAGACGACATTACAGGAAATGACAAAAGTAAGATTTTATAATATTTATGTGTTTTGGTTGGTTGGGTTGTGTGTGAGTTTTTTGAGAATTTGGTTTCTTGCTGAGTGAAAGAATTCACTCAGCAAGAAACCAAATGATTTTGCATATTATGTTATAGATGCGGAGAGACAAAATGACATAACTTCAAAAGCTTTACAAGTCCAACCCGTAGCGGTATTAGAAAACCATTTGAGAAGTGGGGATGAAACCAAAATATCTCGCAAACAAGAACGTTTACAAGACGAAACCATCGCACAAGTAGAAGAAAACCTAAAAATTCATTAAAATAATGAAAACTATGGTAAGAATATAGTTATCGTCAATATTTTTTTTTTATTAAAACAGTTTATATTTATATTTAAGTCCAGTTAATTCAATAAATTCTTTTTAAAGGGAAAGATGGACAAATAGCTTATGTGAGACTTTTTTATTTTTCACTAACGTTTCGTCAACTTCGTTGACTTCTTATTTATATATATTTGCATTTACATGTAAAATATTTGCGTGCAATATTTTGCATGTAAATATTGCATATAAGTGCAATAGTTACATTATATTTACAATAATTACAATATTGTTATTATCTGATTCTAATTTTGTCTAGAATACAATATATAATATATAACAAAGATTATTTACCAAAATTTGGAGGTTTTTACATAATTTGTCAATTTTAAATGTATTGACTTGAAGACATACAATGTACAGTTTTTCTCGCATCCTTTTTCATCAATGTTGTTTCATTATATTACACTAGGGGGCTTTCTATGCACTTTTGTGGTATCTGTTACTGAAAAAGTATCACACTTTGAGGTTTCAGCTTTGACGTGGTAGTTTAAATTCATGTCTAGATATGATCTACCATTAAAATGCATTTTTATAAATATTTAAAAAAATAGTACAATATGTCGCATTATAATTTTATTACTACTAACGCCATCTATTATAAAAGTAACAATATTACAAGCAAATAAATTGCTTAGTTTAGGTAACGAGTTAAACTTTTGGGATCTATCAATGACGAAAATGTAAAAAAAAAGGTTCTTGACATTGCTTGGAAATTTTTGAACCTACCGATTATTTAGCTAAAGTAATAGTTAAATTGAGTTGAATGCCATTTGAATTTGATAATTTGAAAATTTTAACAATTTGATCCTCGTTTTCAAAGTATTCAGTTTTTTCAAAAATCAATATACTGCCGTTTTTATTAAAAAACTGCATGCAATTGCTGACTCGGGAATCGAACCCCGAGGTTTTCTCTGAGAGAAAATTTCAAAAAATTTATTCGCTGAGTTTCTATCGTCAAATCTACGTGCCTGCGGTTAGTCCAATATTAATCCTAAAAATTTTGAAGGTTAATTAAATAAAACATTTTTTTATTTCGAAAATCTATATGAGACCAAGAACTTCAAGATTTTAGAAAAGTGATTTATTAATAACAACTGCTTAGTGTTAAATTTCAATTTTATATTCACATTTACCAAATCACGAGGTAATTATTAATCAAAAAAAATCAAACTTACCGTATCATTGCTATTACGGATACATCTACTTTTTTATAGGTATGGAAAAAGGGAATACAGCGACTGAAATAAAAATACACACTGAAACTCAGAGTCAGATTGAAAATACTGATACTATAACCATAATTTCTCAAGATATAACAACTGTTTCGTCTTTGAGTGCCACTGAACTTCAAGGGTCGATTATCGCTATTACTGACAGAAATCATACTCAAATGCAAAATCCTGCAATGGACAATTTTAATTTGAATAGACACAATTCTAACTCCATCATCGTTTTAGAAGATATAACATTTGTTTCATCTCCGAATATAATTGAAAAATCTAAATTGATATGCCATATTTGTAACAGAGAAACTACTGAGGCTCACACATGTTATAAATGTTAAAAAAAAGTTCATGTCATTTGTGGCATTTCGAATGGAGATGAAGGTTATGGGTCTCAGATATTGTGTAATTTATGTGAACAAGAGCAGTCAATTATTGAGCAAAGAACAAAATCCTATGATAATTTGAAAAAAGCAGTAGAAAAAATGACGGAGAATTCATACAAAAAATTTAAAGAAATCGACATTAATTCTACTGTATTAGTCGAGGTTCCGAAAGTTGATAGGGGGCCGTTAGACAGAAAAAATCTTGTAGCAAAAGTCATAGACAAACGAAATGGACTTTATCGTGTGGGTACTTCAGCTGCCGTTATTAAAAACTGGCTGCCAATAAATGCTATACAGTCCTCCCCAGGAGCAAAGTTAAATGACGATATCCCTGATAAAATCTTACCAATAAGAAGTATATTATCTGGATCTTCACAATTCGGCGGCCAAGGATTCAAAATGTGCAACTGCAGTAGATCTAAAATTAAATGTACAACCAAAAGGTGCGCATGTAAAAAAAAACAATATCTTATGCAACTCTAAGTGCCACAAAGCTGCAGATTGCAAAAATAAGTAAGATATTCTGAATAAAACCGGCCAAGTTAGAGTCGGACTCGCGCACGAAGGGTTCCGTACCATCATAGCAAAAAAATACGAAAAAAACACGTTTATTGTATGGGGACCCCCCTAAATATTTTATTTTTTTTATTTTCATTTTTTTATTTGTTATAGCGGCTACGGAAATACATAATTTGTGAAAGTTTCAATTTTCTAGCTATTACGATTTATAAGATACAGCCTGATGATAGACAGACAGACAGACAGTGGATGCTTAGTAATAGGCTTCCGTTTTAAATTTTAGGTACAGAACCCTAAAAATTGTTATTTTATGATTCTTTTTTTCTTTCTTTGAGATTTTGTCATAATCTATATTAATATTGTAAATGCGGAAGTTTTAATGTTAGGATGTTTTTTTTATAATTTTACGAGATTAAAGTTCATTTTGTGCAATAAAATACCATTTACGTGTATTTACAACACAAATGTACAATACACCACAATACACACTGACGAACACAATAACACCGTCACTATATTCCACTAGAACTAACTGACTAAACCAAATCACTAAACTAACACACTTTCCGCATCACTTTTCACTGTACTATATCGCTTCACACTGATCGTCCGAACCATTGCTTCCAAATCGCTGTATAAAACTGACTTCCTATTCACCAACACATCCTTATTTATACCCAAGGTAAAGTTCGACCCTATTCTCGAAAGTTCCGAAAATAAAGTGTAACGCTGCCGCTAGTATTTCATACTTCGCAAAGAAATTTGTGTAATGTTGCACAAAATCATTTGAACTATTTCTTATATTTATTGAGCTATTTTTAATACCAAGATATAAAACTTTTCGTATGTAAAGCCCACCTCAATCTGTGATGCCTTCTCCAGAACAGTGTCTTTTTACTCCTTATACTACGTGATAATAGTAGGTACAATAAAAATTGTTGTTTTTTTCAATGTGTCTATTTATTTATAGCTCTATGGTTGCAAAAGAGACATTGCAAAAGGACCTATCAGAGACGGCCTTATGATCTAACGGCCAGCGAAATTGTCAAAATATTATTTCCTTATAATATCACTATAGCGTTCCCGTGATATTACAATGTCACTAAAACTAGGCCGTTAAATTGTAAGTAATGAAGTCGATTGACAATATACCTGCGACACATTTGTATATATATATATATATATATATATATATATATATACAAATGTGTCGCAGGTATATATATATATATATATATATATATATATATATATATATATATATATATACAAATGTGTCGCAGGTATATATATATATATATATATATATATATATATATATATATATAGCAGGTATATATATATATATATATATATATATATATATATATATATATATATATAAATATATATATATAAATAGATTATGGAATAAACTACCTTTATCTACTAAACAATCTAGTAACAAGCGGCTATTCAAAAAAAAGTACACATCATTTACTTAACAATGATATATTTTAATATCGACTGTCATTTTAATTCCAATTAAAATGACAGTCGATATAAAGTCCTAAGTTTTTAACAGATGAGGAAAACGGTATTTTAGTGCCATCAAAAACAATTGGGGAAAGTAAATCGATGTTACATTTCGTCGTTTGACGGATACTCCCAATAATTATCGACTGACACTTCAATGGATTGACCCTGATCCCAAATCTAGCTGCCCAGTCCCTAATTCGGTCAAGGTTACAATTTAGATCATAAATAGCTGACTCAATAGAGTTAATATCGGTATGTATATATAACTGAAGGTCATCGGCATAAAAATGATAGGGACAGTCTATCGATGGAGTGACAAAGTTAATAAAGATTGAAAAAAGGAGAGGGGATACAATGCCCCCTTGCGGAACACCTGAAATGAGTTCTTGCCAATCAGAGAATACTTGCCCAAGGCGAACAACTTGACGACGACCACGAAGATATGTAGAAAACCATTCCAACGACGAGTCAGAAAATCTAAGATATTTAAGCATAGCAATTAATATGTCATGATCAACTGCGTTGAAGGCATTAGAAAAGTCAATAAGTACCAGAACAGTAACAAGCTGATTTTCCATTCCCTCTCTTATATCTTCCGTCACTTTGAGTAAAGCAGTTGTGGTGCTGTGACCGGGGCGGAAACCTGATTGAAGAGGACTAAGAATATTGTTATTATAAATGTACGCAGAAACTTGTTTATGGCAGACGGCTTCTAAAATTTTTGATAAAAATGGTAAAATTGAAATGGGCCGGAAGTGGGAAGGGGCTGTCGGGCAGGGAACTTTGGGTAGTGGAATTACGAAGGCATTACGCCAAATAGAAGGAAAAAACCAGTTAGAATAGATGTATTGATTATGTGAGTAATTGCAACAGCGGTATGCTTAAGGATTGGAACAATCATAGTACGGCCCAGACCGTCACTTCCGGTAGCTTTAGATTTTATAGAAGTTATGATTTTAGATACTTCGTCTTCAGTTACCGGCGAAAAAGAAAATGGCTCAGACACGTCCAGAGGATGAGGCAAGACATTACATAAATTCCAATCTTTGATTTGAGTAAGAGTAACAGATTTGTCCGTACTATTTAACTGTGGGATTGACGTGAAGAAATTATTAAGATCGTTCAATGACATCGAACCAACGTCATTGCTTAAAGATTTGTTGTTGACGCCAATTGTATTTAGAAATCTCCACACATCAGAAGCGGAAGAGTTAGTAATACACTCGTGTATGTAGCGACGTTTAGCAGATCTTACCAATTGATTGCAACGGTTACGCACATTAAAAGTTTTGCACTTCTAGCTAATCGGAACTATTTCAATTTCGAATGTTATATTTTTAAAACGTTGCAACTTTCTTAGTGTTAAAAAACAATTGGCGGGAAATGATTTGTCAATTGTTTTTTATCGTCAAAAAAAATTTGTCAAATGCTGTTTCAAAAATCAAAATCGAGTGTAATTCTCAAAATTTATAGCTTTCCAAATATTAAAATCATGTTGATTTTTTTTGCAGTTTTTTTTTTAAACTGCGCGAAATACCGTTATTTTGGAATTTATTAATGAAGAAAATTAAAAATAAAATGTTTTTTTTTTTGACATTGTATGGAAATTTTTTAACCTATAGATTATTTAGCTAAAGCAATATTTTAGATCTTAAAAATTGAGTTGAATGCTATCATTGTTTTCAAAATATACAGCTTTTCAAACGTTAATATATTGACATTTTTAATAAAATAGATGTTCGAACTGAAAAATCTATGCTTATTGTTTTTCCTATTTTGAGCATAAAACGCCTTAATTCAGTGGGAAGTTTCAGGAATGGCCCGTAGGGTCAACCATTTAAACATACTTTTTTTGAGTTTTTAATAATGTTGACAAACACTCATTATATAGATTCATTGACTAGTCCTGGATTTCCAGGTTTTACAATATTTATGCCTTACGGCACTCCACTACAAGATGATATCAAACTTGTTATACCTATTTGAAATTTACACAGAGGTGGCCATAAATGTGAAATAAAGTTTGTTGTTGTGTACGTGTCAGTAGGTGGTGCGGCGTGTGTTGTGTGGTGTGTGGTGTGTGGGTGACCTTGGCGAGCAGCAGCAGGCGCGCGGCGAGCGCGGCGTGCGCGGCGGGCGGCGCGGCGTGCAGCAGCTCCGCCACGTCCGCGCCCGCCGCCCGCCGCTGCGGGTCCGCCTCCCCCGCACCCGCACCCGCACCCCCCGCGCGCCAGTGCGCCGCCGCGCGCGCGCGCTCCACGCGCGTCCACACCGCGCCCAGCGGCAACCCGCTGCGCACCGCCTGCACACACACATACACACCTCACTCTAGTGCCTGCTGCGCGCCGCCTGCACACACACACACACAGACACACTAGTCGCACCTTGTCCTCGATGTCGGTGAGGCGCAGCTCGGCGGCGCGCTCGCGCTCGGGCTGCGGCGGCGGCGGCAGCGCGGCGCCGGGCCAGTTCATGGCCACCACCAGCTCCACCAGCAACACCAGCCGCTCCCACAGCCCCGCCGCGCGCAGGTACGACCCTGCCACACCACACCGCACTCCTCAACACCTCCGCATACAATACATTACACTCAATCTATTACAATAATTTATCTGAAACAAATCAATTCTATGATCCACACATGATTTTGTATTTTCGGTTACGAAAAATATCTCATTAATGTTGAATACAAAAATAAGTTACTAAAATAATTAAATTTCATTTTATTAAGAAAAGATAAGATGAAAATACAACAATGTTATACAAATACATATGTCTAAAGACGATCAGTGCCTGGCCGCTCCGTATCATCCATTGAATAAAAATATCACCAAGATTCAATAGTTAAGGTTTACAACGTCTTAGTTACAAATACACAAACTTCAATGAGGATGAAAATGGATGAATAATTAGAATCGCGGCAAGTTTGACACGGACTAGCCTCGTTTAAAAGTTACATACACACACGAACAGAAACATACAAACATGACGTCACCGTGAAAATAGTTTGAAAGGGTTCCCCAGATCTCAAAACATAAAGATTTAGTTAAAGCCTGATTGGAGCAAAATCAGTTACTTCCTTTTGCTACTAACATAGCGGAAAGTTAAAATCAAATGATAGACACAGATTGCAGTCGGACGCCGTGCGAATGTTAACGAACGCGACCGCGACGTGTGTGAGGCGCGAGATCACATGCGGACACCGTGCACGACCCGTGAGCACGGCACGAGTGCGACATCAGACGTGACGGTGCGGGTCCTCACCGTGCGTGCCCCGCAAGCGCGGGTAGCAGTCGGGCGCGGCGCGGGTGTAGTGCGATATCAGATGTGGCGGTGTGGTCACTCACCGTGCGCGTACAGCAGGCGCGGGTAGCAGTCGGGCGCGGCGCGAGTGTCGGCGAGCGCGGCGGCGACGGCGACGGCGTGCATGGCCGGCTCCACCTCGGCCGTCATCGCCGCCAGCAGCGCCTCCCACACCTCCAGCCGGCCGCTCGGCTCCGTCTCTGTAAGGTGTGTGGTGTGAGGTGGTGTGAGGTAGTGTGCGGCGTGTGCGCTCGCCTGCGGCAGTGGGGGTGCGCTCACCTGCGGCCAGCAGCAGCCTGAGGCGCGCGAGCAGCGGCGCGGGCGGCAGCGCGGCGGCGGCGGCGGCGAGCAGCGCGCGGCGCAGGCGCGGGTGGCGCGGGTGCCGGGACACCGCGCGCTCCGCCGCCGCCAGCGCCGCCTCCGCGCCCGCACACACCTCCTGCAAGCACACAATGTTCTCTTATATTGTAATACCACTGCTGTTACATTCCCGACTATACTAGCATTTATTACATTCCTCATTTCTATAGCGTACATAGTAAAAAAATTAGAGTTATATATTAATAAGTTGAAGCAAAAAACCCGATAAAACTAAGATAAATGGGAAATTTATCGGTCTCTTTGGTGGTATGAGGTGCGGCGCGGGGCGGGCAACTGACGCGCCGCATGCTTGCTAGTGCGTTATTATTGGTTCATAAGTCGACCTTTGCTATAAGCGCTGTGTCCACGTTGCGTTCGCTCCTAAAACATCATCGCGCACAAAAGTTTTTAATTACGAAATGAATTATAATGGTTTTACACAGAAGAGAGAGAAAAATGATTTATGACGTCTTTTGTTTTATGAAAAGAGAAGCAGATAATACTGTAATGCTTAATATAAAACAATGCATAAAACGGACCGCAGGGGCAACAAAATGTTCCGAGACTAGAGTCAGACGAATTATAAAAAGTTCAAGAGATTCGGAACTTCTTCCGATCTTCCGATCTTCCGAACTCCCGGAAAAAATAAAAGAATTAAAAAAAACAATCGCAGACATTGACAGCTTTCACGTTTACACTAACACCGCATCCTCATCTGGTTTTCACGTCACCCGCGACGATTTAACGGAAGGAGTTTCAATATTACATTATTTTTTTGTTATTCTACTATATTAAACATTTTATACTGAATCAAACATGTTTTATTTTTGTATGTTTTATATTTGTAGCAAACAAGCAGATGGGTCCCCGTGAAAGAAAGAGACAACCATCGCCTATAGACACCAAAGATGTTAATGGTGCGTTGCTATTTTGTGGCGAGGCCGAATGCCACATGCATAATAGGAAAGGCGGAAAGGTACCAGACCCGGGCGAGACAATGCAGAACTCTACCACCTAGTAAACCAAAAATACAGACCTAAATCAAATGCTTTTTCCTTTTATAAAAATTTTACGAAATTTATTGAATCTGAACAAATGTCAATCCAGGTACTATACTCATTAGGGGCCATCCATAAATTACGTCACATGTCAAGTGTGACATGTGTGACAAGGGGTAGGGAGGGGTCTCAAATTTTGTGACATCACATTTTTTTTAAATATACTTTATATGTTAAGTATTACAACACCAAATTTAAAAAACCTACCTATACAAATAAAACAATAATTGAATAAGGTCATTACTCCAATGTAAAATTGTAAAATATGTGACGTCACTCTAGGTAGGGAGGGGGGGGAGAGGGATCTCACAAATGTGACTAGCTGTGACAGGACAGGAGAGGGGTCCAAAAATCATGAAATTCGTGTGACGTGATTAATGGATGGCCCCTTAGCTAACTTGCAAGGATGCTGTAAAGAAAAGCTTACACCCACTACAATTCCGTGTACAGATGGACAAAAAAGTGTGAACTGCCCCCACAAGGATGACCTGATGGTGTACGAAAATCTATTTTATTTTTTACGACAATTAGGGGCAGTCAGTTTAATTTCCTAGTAAATGGTATTGTACGATAACCCATACAATACCGTTTACTATGATTTGGAATTATATACAAGTACTATATTTAAAGTCAATGGCATGATTAATAATTTAGGTTATGTAGAAACAATAGAATTAGCTATACACGCACACACTGGTAAAGTTGCACTTTTATTTATTCATAATTTTTGTAACAACTTTAAAAATAAATCAGTGTTAGAAAGAATTTCATTGCGTTTGTCTCGTACACTGACTCTCCCTCACATATCTTCTGCACTCATCTTAAACTGTACACAGACATCACTGGTATAAAATTAAAATATCCAAAAGCTATTTCCAGTCTTCCACCAGTATCACATTAAACTTACTTATCTTTGGAGGGGTAACATTTAGATTATTAGCATATTATGTGTTTCAGTAATGTAATAGTGTTAATATTTTATATATATTTTTTTACATATAGTAAAACGGCAAACAAGAGAGTTCTCCTGATGGAAGGCAAGACCATTGCCTATAGACATCAAAGATGTTAATGATACATTGCTATCTGTGCGGTGGGATGGCAATGCCACATGCATAAGTCTCCCGGCTATCTTATCCTCCAAATCGTGACACAGCAATGACAAGCACTGATGATATTGGAGCAGGAATTAGTAAGGTAATGGTATTAAATACCCAGGCCAGATGTTGCCGAACTCTACCACCTAGTAGTTATGATGGTAGTGACACATATAACCAATCGGTCGCCTTCTTCAACTGGCCCCACAGGACAGGAGTTGGTCTATTCTTCAAAGTAGCCGGGACCAATATGGAGAACAATATCTATAAGAACCTGAAAATTAATGTATCTTTCCCACAGGTCGACATCATCAGGACTCTGGGCTAGCAGGGCAAGGTAGGCCTCATTGCGCTGTGCTATTGCGGGCCCGTCTGGCTCACAGGGAACACAGCGGGCAAAGTAACGTCGTTCACGTCGTTTACTTGCACGCCGCTTGTTACCAAAGACACCTTTACTGTGTGTTCCATAATTGTATCTGAAATTACATTAATTATCAAAATGTGACATAAACCTAAATAATAATCTAAATAATAATTGTAAAACAAGTTATGTGAATAGAAAGTAAAACTTAAAGATAATAGATATGGTCCCCTGTGGATCTCCCCAATCCTCGTCACTGCTGCTTGGAAGCTGCGACAGGTCGTTTGGAAACCAGAGCCATACTGCCACACAGATTGCAGCGCATCATTAACATATTTGGTGGCTTTAGGCAGTGGTTATCTCTTTCCATCAGGTTAGTCAATTGCTTGTTTGCTGTTACATGATATAAAAATAGAGACAGCTCCTGTACTAGGTTACACCTACCTATGCCAATCTACTGTGCCTCCAACAAGCATCTTTCATTAAAGCAAATTCATCAGAAGGATCCCGGACAAGCACTGGGTCACTTACACCACATTTATCATCATCCATTAATTTTCTCTTCACCTTATGGACACAAGAGACATTTGCAAAGCAATAAATACTTAAGAATTTGTTTAAAATTATTTTCACTTAAATTAATCCATACTAATATTATAAATGTGAAAGTCTGTCTGTCTGTTACACTTTCACGGCTAAACCGCTGGACCAATTTTCATGACATTTTGCATGGAAGTAGTTGAAAAGTCAGGGTCAAACAGAGGCTAATTTTTTTTCAAAAATCGACCCTTAAAAGGTTGAAATAGGGGATGAAATTTGTATGAAAATCTATCTTGACAACATGTTAATCTACTCGCAAGCGAAGCTGCACAGGTCAGCTAGAAAGAATATAAAAGATTTATATTGCTTATTTTAGATTTGCTACTTTACTGTACACCACTCATCCACTTTATATCTGTCGCCATACCTAAGTTTAAATGTAATGTAACATTACTGATTATTTGATAGTGATTAGGAATTGTTCTGATTTTGTTTGATTAAGTCTTTTTCATACAAAGATTATGAGTAATTTTAAAGCGATTGGATAAAAACAGTTAGATATGAAGAATATGTTTCAAAAAAAGTTATTTTAATTAACCAAAACCTTCTTTTAAAGAACATAATTTTATTCTTGCAAATAAGTTGTTATTATTGTACATGGATGGCATTTTGACTAAGAAAATAAGTATTCTTCAATATCTCTCTTAGATTAGTTTTTATGATTTTGTGAATTAATAATTTTAATTAATTAATTAACTAATAATTGTAATTTCATGTTAAGTAGACAAAGTAAATAGTTGTTAAAATCTGAACATGGCCAATATCCATTAGAAATGTAGTATAGTAAGGCAAGCCCTCTCTAGCAAAGAGGGGAGAGTGAGGATGTGCACACAGTCCTTCACAGAAGGAGTGAAGATGAAATTAAGACAATTTAGATCGAGCTCTCAAGCTGGTAAGTTCTCTACGGAATAAGTATTGGTTTGATAGTTTGATTTACTATTGGTTAATTTTTACTATTACTTTTTGATGTTTTGTTTGACTAGTGAAGATGATCTGTAACTTGTGATTATAATTCTAAAAAGTAAAAATTTTGGTTAGAACATTTATCTGATCAGTGATTTTGTTTATTAAAATTAAAGAATAATTATTTTAAACTGTTTTATTTTAATGGGTTTGTTGGTAAAGACTCTTTATCCTTATAGCAATGGATAATGAGAATTGATTCTGAAATCACTGACTCTCAAGGAGTCACAGGTTCTGTCATTTTTTAAAATAATAACATTAATTGAAATCCGATATATCTGTTATAAATTTAATTTAATAACCAACCAGATTAACATTTTAAGGCAATGTCAGGGTCAGAACTTATCACAAGTTTGCTTTCACCATCTGCAGATGAAGAATATATATACTTTATATAATTTCTAGTAATTAATCCAATAATTGTAAATTAAAAGTGTCCATTGGCCACATAATGATGTTCCTTGATCAAATCAATGATAAGAAATGGTTTGAAAATCTTGTGCAGGATGTGAACCTGCAATCGTTTCCCTCAAGTAGGGACGCTCTACCACTGAGCTAGTGTTGACAAGATCGAGGTGGCAAAATTCTTCGTTGCTATATTATTGATTCCGTTGATTGTACTAATTGCTAGGTATACTTTCATATAACTAGTTAAATGAGTTCATCATTACAGATCACATTTATAATTTTGATCAGTTCTTTCATGTTTCTAATTCTCTAACATGGCGAAATTTTTCTTTGCTATATGATTGATTCCATCAATTATACTGATCACTAGGTATACATATGTATAACTAGTTAAATGAGTAAATTGTTACAGATGAAATTGTAAGTGAAAGGCAGGCAGGCTGGATGAAACCTGCGAAAAATCTAAAATATCTCTATATTCGATGCACAGAGTATTTAGGATTAGATACAATGTAAAAAAAAATGTGCAATCGTCAAAGGTACGGTCTGGTAGTTTAAATTTAAGTTAAAGTTTAAAAAAATAAAGTAAATTTTTAATTAAGTTAAAAAAATAAAGTAAATTTTAGTTGGCCACATCATGAAATGCCACCATTTCATGAAATTCTTGAGCATATTATGATGTGGGAAATTCTGCGATCTGGCCACGACATATACATGTCCACCCACTGCCCCACCCATGAGTAGTGGTACATAACTGTCTGTGTGCATCTTAGTCTGCATCAAATGGGAGGGTGCAGGTGACAAAAGTATGTAAAAGCAAAAACTACTAAATAATAAACGTAATGAATTTGGTTGTTACTTCACTTACTCTGGTCTTCCTGGGTAATAGAGAGTAGAGACCCTCAAGTTTCCATAATCTAACTTAGAATCTACGTAGAAATCTTGGTTGGTAGAGGTTGGAAATTCAGCCTTTTCATTCTTTTCTTTTAAATGTACCGTCTCTAGCTCCTCTACATCACTTTCTAATAATTGTGATTCGAAAACCTCAGGAAGAATATCATCATCGTCTTTCCACACTGTAACATAAATAAAAAACTGCAGCAATAGAACAACATAGCAAAGGCAAGGTTAGAATTATCTCTACAATAATTGGTTCTGTCTTCTATCATATCAGTAAAACAGCACAAAAAAGATATTTTACCTGTTAATACAGGCATACATACATGCAGACATATATTCTCCCAGACAGTTCGTAAGAGCTAGCAAACATGTTACTACCTCTGTCGCTATAGCTGTCGCTAATGCTCGAGCTTGTCATTGTTATGTTCCATTGTGGAGGGTAAGGTACCAGGTAAACTACGCATGATATATTACACCTACATAGACGCCTCAGATTATGAAGTCCCAGGTTTATTTCCCGTTCGGACAAGCATTTTTCAGGGTTACATATACAAGATCAAATATGATTAGAAACTCAGATACGAAAAGTTGTGTGACAGATGTTAAAGTTATATTCTACAAAAATTCGCAAGAGAAAATTTGTGTAAGATTGGAAATCTGAAAAATATTTACTATTCACCTAATTTTTCGACTTGAATATCTCTATCGTGTTTTGAGCCTTCCACATTATATGCAGGAAATAGGGCCATTTAATTAGACGCAAAATCAGCTTTTACAATAACCTAAAAATGTCGGCTTATTTAGCAACAAATTAATAATTGGTCTTGCGCAAAAAGTATAATTTCATAATGTATTTTGTGTTTACACTTTACACCAAAGAGAAAATCTTTACACTTTACAAATTAGTAGGGTACAAGGAACTTATATAAGATAACTGGAATTTTACTAAGCAATATTTGAAAAACAAAAATGTACATTATGTCGTTAGTTATAAAGTTGACATTTGTTTCTTACTTAACGGAGAGGAAAAATGTTCTGAGCAAGACAACGACAAGAGTGGATGTTGTCCCTTTCTTGCAATTGCCAGTGTAAATAAAATTATCTGATGGTAGACTTTTATATATTCGGTAATCGTTAAATCCGTTTTATTTAAAATGTATTATAAAATTGTTTTATAAAATGTATTGTATTTAACATAGTGAGTTCTAAAATGTGTTTATTTTAATTATTACGTAATTATTTATGCAATGCAAAAACTGTTTCTCCAATTAGTAGAATTACTTAGTAGTAATTTGCAAACTACGCATGGCTACACTTATGTATGGCGATTGGCGCTTTATTTAGTAGAAAGAGACACACTCCACTCATGTCGTGGTACTCTTCGGAACGATTTTGAAGCGCGTGTAGGCATTCCGGGTAGAATGTAACTTCCTTGATGGCGATTGATGCTTTGTCAAGGAACTTATATTCGAAAACTGGAATTGTTACGAAGCAATATTTGAAAAATAAAAATGTACTTTATTTCGTTACTTATAAAGTTGACATTTGTTTCTTACTTAACAGAGGGGAAAACAAGTCTGATCAAGACAATGACAAGAGTGGATGTTGTCCCTTTTTTGTTAAAATTAATTTCCAGTTCTATTCGAGGTATAAAGAAATTAATTATTCGGGTATACATTGTTTATTGAAATTTTTCGCCGTCGGTTTGCGTGCTGAGCGGCCCATTAAGCTCCATTCAATTTAATCTTATCTTGATAACTTTTTTAACTATTCATCGGAATTTCTCAGTGCGAAAGAAAATGTTTGTCTTTAAAACATGCTGAAAGCAATAATTGTATTTTAATAAAAAATAATAAAAAATTAATAAATACTCCAAAATATGCTTTGTAAAATAGTATTAAATTTAATTGTATGTATGGCTCACTATTCTGGATGTAATGGATTTCACATAAGAAATAGATATATGCAATCGCAAACTTTTATTTAGGACTATTTGAGACAATCCCACGGTATATTATCTTCGCGTAACTCCAACGGTTTAGGCAGCGCACGCCAAGATAGCTCTCCCAGAAGGCAAGAATTTTTCCGACTTACTTTTTACTTATTGATTACCGCCAAATTACACAAAATCTTTATAGATTGTAGCCTCTGTGTTATTATGATGTATAATCTATGTTACTGTAAAGTTAAATCTGTTCAGCAGTTTTTGCGTGAAAGTGGAACAAATATCCATATATCCAAAAATACTTTCGCATTTATAATATTGTTACGAATAATCTAGAAACGTGTAGAGTTGAAACGCTAGAAAGATCTAGAAATAAAAGAAAGAGATAGCTACTTCTATTAATAAACAAATAGTTGGCCGGTGTCGGAATAGCTATACCATAATGAACTTTGTAGTATTGGGCATAAGGTCGAAAGTAGCGTGTACTAGGATTAATGAGTAATAACTTGTTTATCATAAGTTGATTACAATAATTATCTTTTATTTACGAGATGATTGACGTGATGATTATAAGTGTAATCCACCAGTGCAATCCACCAGGTGAGTCCTTAATCATTCTTACCTTCTATCCTATGATACAGTCCATATTACATGGCAACCCGCTGGTCCCGTCGCATTTTGGCATAACCTATCTCTGCACACGGCGGGACCATTTTATGGTCCATTCGAGCCACATATTGAATCAGACCGCATTTGTTGGTACATTTTTTGGTCCATTTGAGCCGCATATTGAATCAGACCGCATACGTTAGTACCATTTTTTGGTACCATTCGAGCCGCATATTGAATCAAACCGCATACGCATAGTGACAAATATAAGCCCACTATTCTACCCATATACCATGTCGACACTCTTTCAATCAAGTTTTTGCCTATATTAATTTATAAAAATATCCCACTAAAGAATATAACTTATTCTACTTCGTCCGTTTAATAAATTTAACAATATTTAAACTTTAGTGACACGTGGCGTTATAAAAGAAATCGGAAATCAGAAATCGGAAATAGGAAATCGGAAATCGGAAATCGGAAATCGGAAATCAGAAATACTTTATTCAATAAAACTTTTTACAAGTTATTTTGACACGTTAACATATTTTTTAAAAACAACTACCGGATCGGAAACGCGACCACACACTGAGAAGAAAATGTTAAGGTAGTTATACATAGATATCATTCCACCGACTTGCGAACCGAAGCGCTAGTTGCATTTATCAGAGATAAGAGTTAGAGTTATGCTACGTATAACTTAACGTTAGTATTGCTTTAAGATATTACGTTCACGCGTTCGTGTGAATCTATTGTTTAATGAAACATTTATTTAAATGCATTAGTTAGCTCGCATTAAGAGCTATTTCACAAAATCACCCAACTAAAATTTAAGTAGCTTCTAATCGAAGCGGCAGCTCGACGTCATTAGGTTCATCGCCCGCAAATTGCACCTAGTTATGGTAAATTGAAAACAGTTTGATACTTTTAATATTTTAATTATTTTTAAATATTGCAACAATAGTAAATATTATATTACATTGTATATTAAATAGGAATTTAGATGTTTGTTTATATGTGTGTGTATCAGTGATGGCATAAAACAAACAAGTTTTTTTTGAACACGTGTTTTAAACATTGTTTGAAACCGTTTTGAAATAAATCAATATTATTTATTAAGTTTAAAAACACGATTTAAAAACAAGTTTTAAACAATGTTAAAAACGTTAAGAAAAAAAACATGGTTTAAAACAACTTTTAATTGAAAAAGAATGGAGTAACCAGAAATAAAAGAAGTTTAGTCTGTGTAGTATTTTTCATTTTGGGAAATTTAAAATTTAATTTGGCATTGGAATTAAACTTAAACATGTACTTAAACTTTTATAATTTTATTCATAATATTTGGTTCATTAATGTTAGGCAAGTTAAATTAATAACATAAATTAATAAGTATATCTATCTATACTTAAACAATTAGTTACAAATTGTGTGTCAGACAATATGAAAAGACAACAATTACTTATCCTTATGTAGGTGTTTAAAAACTTTGACAAGTTTTGCAGCTTTCTCGGTACCTAGTTTATTTCGTTCGTCGGAATGAATAAATCCGAATGTTGAACAGTCTTTCAACTCCAGCACATGAAGCAACAGTGGTGAAAAGCTGTGCAACTAAGTCTATTGTTTGGCGATTAATTTGGTTTATTAATGACAGCCACCATTCAAGAGGACTGAATTGATTTAATACATGATCTTCAAATAGAAAGTTATTAAGGCGATTATAGCTGCAAACGACCTTGAGTTTCTGATAAGAGCAGCGCAAGTACAATTTCGGGCGCTGGTATGCCCTGGCGTCAAAGAGTATTTACAGTGGATGCAGATATAACGTTTTTGTTCACCTATATGAACTTTTATCATCATGAATCGACTGAATGTTGTCAAACTCAAAACCAATAACCAGTAATCGCTTATTTACCGATTACATATCCATTCATTTTAGAAAAACGATAAATAACTAAAGAAAAAAATATATCGAAAAACGACAAAAATCATATTAAAATTTACACAATAATATCAGTTATGTATTCTATTTTTTTGAAAGTTTTGTAATATACAATACATCCCGTGTAGCAATTTATTTTAATAAATACAATCAACAATTAATATTTAAAAAAAACCTTTCAAAATTTGATTTTGTAAAATGTAATCTCTTAAATAATATTTTAAAATTTTAACTAGCTTCTTAGTTTTTGTTTCAAAATCTCGTAAGAAAAAGTAGAGATATAATTTAATTTAATGTTTATAGAGGAAAGTACTAAATAAGTTGGTTTATTTAGACTATTTGTATGTATAATAAATTTAATTTATTTATTTTTAGTTGCGAAGATTTTACTATGTTCAAATAGTACCAGTTTCTAATGTTTTTTCTTCAGAGTTTTGCTTTTTATTCGCTTGCTTGAATTATCTTCGTTGTTTATATGTTTTTTTTGTACATTTATACAAAATACTGACAAAATACTTATCTATCTATTGCTAATAAAACATTCAAGCGTAAACGTAGGTAAGTACATGAATAGTCTCAAAATATTATTCAGCGTCTACTAGCAAACAAAATAATTTATAAAGTACTAACTTTCAGCCCCTTTAATACACTATTTTACCTCTTTAAGAGATAAAACTCACAGCATCTTTACATGCACGTTTATTTAATTGAAATAAAGAGCACGACTAATAAATTTGAAGAGATTTTGATAAAATATATTTTATTTTTTCTACAAACTTTACCACTTTTTTCATCCTTTGAAGAGATGACATTTAAAAAGCCTTGAACTCGTGTTCATTTAATTGTATTAAAAATCATAAATACTAGGTTTTAAATAATTTCTACAATATTCTACAATAAACAATCTATTTTTTTATACAAATATCAATGCTTTTTTTTACTCTTTAAGTAATGAAATTTAAAAAATCCCCAAATATATAATTCTCGAATTGTGTTGAAGAACATAAAAGCCGAATTTCAAGTTATTTTGACCATAAACGTCTGATTTTTCATATAAATTGTAACACCCACTTTAATTCCTTTAATGGATGAAACTCCGAACATCATTACGTGCATGTTTCTTCAAATTCGATTGAAGAGCATATGTACTAAATTTTATGAGAGTTTTGATAGTAAACTTTATTTTTCATACAAATTTTTACACTTATTTTTACTCTTTTAATGGATGAAATTATAAGGAATTCTAAAATATGTATTTCTTTAATTGTATTAAAAAGCATAAACACTAAATTTTAAGTAATTTCTACAACAAACAATTCATTTTTCGTACAAAAATTAACGCTCATTTTACCCCTTTCAGGAATGAAATTTAAAAATGCGTACTTCTTTAATCATATTCTAAAGCATAAATACTAAATTTTAAGTAATAACTACAATAAACAATTTATTTCAGTACAATCATGAACGCCCCTTTCATCTCTTCAAGGGATGAAATTTAAAAAAATCTAAAATCAACGTTTCCTAAATTGTATTAATACAAAGTTTCAAATAATTTTGACAGTAAACGTTTATTGTGCATTTCGTGCATATTTTAACATCCCCTTTCACAACTTTGAGTGATCAAACTCAAAACATCCTTACATGCATTTCTTTAATTGGATTGAAGAGTATAAATATTAAATTTCAAGCGATGTTGATTATAAATTATTTATATTATATACAAATTTTAACACTTCTGTTTACCCCTTTAAGACATGAAATTAAAAAATCCTAAAATTCGTACTCCTTAATTGTATTAAAAAGCATAAATACTAAATTAAAATTGTTTAGATTTTATAGAAATGCTCTACCTCTATGGGCTAGAATTCAAAAAAATATTAAATTTGTATTTAATTTTTTTTCAGTTAAAGTATAATTTAATTACGGCATATCATTCATTACAACTCAAAAATGACAGAGATTCATACAAACTTTCACCCCCTACTTCACCATCTTAAGAGATGAATTTAAAAAAATCTTTTCTTATGCCTTGTCTACATCATAAGAACAACCTCTGTAAAAAAACAGCCTTCTCGCTCCAAGCTCATTATCTACTATAAAAAAACATCCAAGCGTAAACGAAATGTTCAATTTCCAAACGGCACAACCTTACTATTGTGCCAAACGTTCCATCTGTACTATTACTCTTTGACTCGAATATGGAGAGCGGAGCACGGGGAGGCTGTGTCGCACTAACATGCGACACAGCCTCCCCGTATGAACGCTACCGGGAGACTGACCAAACGCTTATTTTTTAACTTATAGTCCGCTTAAGTATTTACTCGCACCGCCATTAGCGAAAGACGTTCGGATTTATTAACTAGTTTCTCTTTATTAGCTAAATTAGTCCAGTCGTTCTGGAAGCGCTGGAAAAGGGAATATTTGCATAATTTACAAATTCGAACGAAGTGGAATAAATCTAAAACTTCTATATCTTTCGGTTCAGTAGTTGTTATTATTGTTACGTACTCGGGTTCGCAATTGTAGGAAAACACCACTTATATTAAATCCGTGTATTTACACAACACAACACAACGTAATACTAAAATACCCTTTACACAATAGTCACTTGCTGTACTATCACTGAACTTAGAACACTACACAATAGAACACTTCTCGCTTCGCACTTGGTCACTTGATGTATCGTTCTCGATCGCTTGATAAAAACTGCCTTCTGTTTGTCAACATCTCTGTATTTATAGGCAGGGGAAAGTCCTAGCTGGATCCAGAAAAATATAAATGTATCGGGAAACAATGAATCACTTCTTATCGTAAACATGTTATGAGTCATAAATCCTAGTACACGCTACTTTCAACCTTATGCCATATCCCACAAAGTCCATTATGGCATAGCCCAGGTCAACTATTTGTTTGTCAATAGGAGTAGCTATCTCTTTCTTTTATTTCTAGATAGTTACCGCGCGCGCGCTCCAATTCTACACGCTTCTAGATTATTCGTAACATTATTAATGACAATATTCCGCCTTTAATGTGGCCTCTGGCTATTGTCAAGGAGGTTTTCTGACGTGTATGTTGATGTGTGTCAATCATAAGCTTAAGTTGTCAACCATTCGTCAGTATTAAACTTGCTTTATTACGAACTAATGTCTTGTGTTACGCTCCCTATATATCATTGGCGACGATCAGCTACCCACATCAGAAGAAAAAAAAATGGCCGCTTTTGTTGGAAATATTTCTAGTTTTGAACCAAAAAACCAGGAATGGTCTATTTTTGTGAGCCGATTGCAACAATTTTGGTTTTAAACAATGTTTGTGAGGGACCGCAGAAAAGAGCACTTCTTTTAACTCATTTATTGGACATGGCCTACAAGCTGGTAACGAGTTTGGCTCATCCAAGATCAGTGGAAACACTTGAATATAGCGAGTTATTAAGGATAATCAATGACCACTTTACGCCGAGAAGATTGACTTTCGCCGATAAGGATGCGTTCTCCGGAGCTATTCAAGGAATAGAAGAACCAGTGGAGGATTGGGCGGCTCGTTTAAGGGGGCTCGCCGTCTACTGTGAGTTTGGAACCGCATTATATACAATTCTTCGCGACCGCTTCGTGCTGGGTCTGAGATCAGGTCCAGAAGCGAGCGGTTGTTCGAACAAGAGGCCAGCAAACTAACGCTGGCTCGAGCTGTAGAAATAGCACAACATGTTGCGTGTGCGCGCAGGGTGCGTACGGATACGGCAGCGGATACCTGCACACGGGTAATATGCGACAAGGTGAAGCTGGAGCCAGTATACCACGTCAGAGCGCGTGAGTCAGGCGATCGGCGAGAACGCGTTAAAAGGTGCGAGTTAAAAGCATGCGATGTATGTGGTTTAAAAAATCATGATGCAGAAAAGTATCGTTACAAAAACTATAAGTGTAAAAAATGCAATCGTAAAGGTCATTTGAAAAAAGTGTGTAAATTCAACGGTAAAAGTTTAAATATTATAACGGTTACAGCAACAGAAACAAACAGTGATTGCAGTGATTGTGAAGAATGCAATTTATTTAACCTAAGGTGCGTAAACATCAGTCCAATTTTAATACCGGTTGTTATAAATGACAACATTAATTTAAATATGGAATTAGATATGGGCTCAGGTACTAGTGTTATTTCCAACCATGTGTATGACGGCGTCCGCGTCATCAAATGCAAGAATATTGTAAACAGGTGTACGCCTGAGCCACCGAGCGCATTGTTCGATATCCCTACTACTCAAATTGTTTTGCTACCTGTATAAAAGGCACTGAGCGCCCCCCGTTCGGGCAGTCTAGGCTCTGGCGTAGCTCGGTACACTTGTTGTATCTTGCTCGTAGCTTATCCTTGACTCTCGGATAATTAATTTGTGCAAACAAGTTAATTATTATTGTCAACTATAAATTATCGCAGTACAATTTATAATTGACTATCTATTGCTTAAATTATGACTTATTTGTAATAAGGAATAATTAAGTTACTTGGAATTGTTAAACGAAAACTAGTCATTAGTGATGGAAAGCTTTAATAGTGATTTTATGTTATTTTTTGATACAAGTTGAACAAAATATAAAGAGTTGTTATATTACCACATCCGCATTTTATTTATCATATCTGACCCACTTCCTACATCCATACTAATATTATAAATGCGAAAGTAACTCTGTCTGTCTGTCTGTCTGTTACGCTTTCACGGCTAAACCACTGAACCGATTTGGATAAAATTTGGTACAAATATAGTTTGAGACCCAAGAAAGGACATAGGGTAGTTCTTATCCCGGAAATCCCACGGGAACGGGAACTATGCGGGTTTTTTTTAGAATTTTTTTCACGCGAACGAGGTTGCGGGTACAGCTAGTGTATAATAAATATTTTTCTAAATTTAGGTTGAATAAATGCCAGTTAAGATTGTGTTTGTATAATGGCCAAAAGATGACTCCTATGGGTTACATAAACGTAAAAATTAAATATAAAATGTAGAACATCCAGTTAGGTTGTACGTAATACATGGCTGTGGTCCATCGTTGCTTGGTAGAGATTTCATGTTTAAATTTAAAATGTTTTTAACGACGGAAAATTATAAAATCGATTTGGATAATAACAGGAACCCGGAGTTAAGGGGGTTGTTAAATAGTTTTAGTAAGTTATTTTTGGATGAGTTAGGTTGTTTTGATAACCCCCGCCATGGTTCCAAGCCTTGTCGTGGTGGGGGGGGCTCTAGTACCTGGGGTGCAATCCAGCACCTTGGGGAAGCCAATTGGACCAAAACGCTCCTCCCTGTCCCTCTGCTCGCAGACGGACAGTGGATGTGGAGTAAGCACGGGCAACGCTGGCACTAACCCTGTCGGCCTGCCCGTGACATCGTAAATCCAGGGGAGGTGTCGTTGTCACGTCTAGCGGCCAATGATCCTGGATCCGATGGCCTTGCCTTAACCGGCCAGGCCGCGAGGAAGATAACCTCTATAAAAAATTCCCCGAACTTCAAGCGGAGACGCACCGTGAGGAGGTTTGCAGACCGGCATGGCTGACGGGTTTATCAGTCGCTAGTGTGGACCCGCCCGGGTACCGGCCGACCCCCGGGGCGCGATAACGTAGGCACCTCTCAAGGCAGTTTTTATTCACGTACATACTCGTGGGAACAAAAATGGAAAATCTGAAAACAAAAACAAACTTAGAAGTTACGAAGGAGGGCCGAGAAGGCCAAAACAATGAAAGGGAGAGCCGAGAAGGCTACAAATAGGAGGCAGGTCATCAAGGCCAGGATAAGGGGAAGGAAGAAGGCCGTGAAGGCCGAGATGAGGTGAAGAGCGCTGAGTTGGTGCAGATAGTCCGTCTAACGCGACTTCGAACCGACAGCGGCTCTGTCATGTCTGAATTGTTCAGGGCTCCATCCCCAATGGACGTAGAGCTCGGAGGACGAAAAAGGCCTAGGAGTAAGGATAGCTCTGGGCTGGAAAACTCTAACTTCTCAAGCAGTGAATCAGACGTCCGGTCGGTGGCACGAAAAGGGGCTTCCAAACGTGGCAGGGGCAAACAAGCCCTATACAGAAAAGAGGAGCCACGTCTAATATGTGAGGAAGAGGTAGCTAACATGACCCGCAAACTCAGGGCCCAGCCACCAGCCCTGCCACCAGCGGAAATAGAGGAGCTAGATGTCGAAGCACTCAGCAAGAGGGCAGAAGATGGACTTGAAGTGATCCTAAAAATTGCTTCAAAATCGGGAAACCTGAAAGGGACATTCGTGCGTGCCCTAAAGGATGCCGCGGGAGCCATTCGAGAGACCGTCCTAACGCTGAAGACTCGAACAATAACAGACGAGACGACCGCGTTGCGGGCAGACAACGATCGTCTGAGGGCTGAGCTCGGAGCACTTCGAGGTGAATTTGCAGCCCTCAGAAATGACTTGGCGCATGCTGCCCCAAACACAGCACAGGAGAGAGCGATTGCTGACGGAGAGTTCCGCAAGTCAATCATGCTGGAGATCGGGGGCATGTTTGACGCTAAACTTGCAGGAATCGAGAGCCGGCTTCTACCTGAAAAGAACCTTCGACTTCCACTCGCCTCAACAATGGCCACCCAGTCCGTGATCACTCCGTCGACGGCGACCGCAACGAGAGTGTCAGTGGAAGAAACTTTACAAGAACCCGGCTCTTCCAAACGGAAAAGGCGGCATAAAGCCACTGCTCCGAAAGCGACGGCTGCCGTGCCAAAGGTGTCTGTGCCAGCACCTTGCTACCCACGCAAGATAGCCCAAGAGATGAAGGTTGGTCTCAAGTCGTTAGGAGGAAGAAAGGAAGGAGTCGCAATGTGGCTTCAATTAAGGCTTCGGAACCGAAAGCTCCTACATCCACTTCGGCTTCAACACGAAAAGCTGCTAAGCCACCGCCTCCTAAGTTGCGCCCGCTTTAATCTGCAGCTATTGTATTGACGCTGCAACCTGTGGCGGAAAAACAAGGTGCCTCATATGCGCACATTCTGACACAAGCCAAGCAGGGGATATCAATTGCCGAACTTGGTATCCCTGCGCTCACTGTCAGGAAGACGGCAACTGGGGCCCGGATTTTAGAGCTTACTAAAGTGGCGAGTAGCGAAACTGCGGACACTTCCAGCCGACAACGACCACATAGCCAGGCCGGTTAAATGCACAGATCTCAGGATTTCCGGGCTTGACGATTCGGTCTCTGTAGACGAAGTCGTGCAAGCTGTCGCAAGCATTAGAGGCTGCGGAATAGACGCTATCAAAGCGGGGGAAATTCGTTTCGCACTGAGACAGGGCAAGGTTCGCTGTTTCTGAGCTGCCCGGTCACAGCTGCGCAGGCAGTCGCGCGTTCAAGACTGCTTGTTGGGTGGATATCGGCACAGGTGCATGTTCTGCCCGTGAGACGCATGAGGTGCTTCCGGTGCCTAGAGGTCGGACACGCACGAGCACAGTCAAAGTCTACAGTTGACCATAGCGATGAATGTTTCCGCTACGGTCAAAAAGGAGACAAGGCTGCCAGTTGCTCTGGCGACCCGCACTGCACGATATGCTCAGCAGCGGGTCGTCCGGCCGGACCTCACTCGTGCAAGGGGGTCCTGCCCAAAAAGGCCAAGAAAGCCGCGGCCACATTGGCCGCGTCCACTCCGACAACATCGGGGGTGGCGCCTGCGGAAGCGATGGAAACAAAATAATGGCCCTAGCGGGTCGCATCCATCGTTTCCTCCAGGCGAATTTAAACCACTGCGCTGGGGCGCAGGATCTTCTCCTGCAGTCCCTGGCGGAGTGGAACATCGTCGTTCCTGTAGCCGCTGAGCCGTACTTTGTCCGCCCCCGAAACAAATGGGTTGGGGACTTGGACGGCTCGGTGGCGGTTATTGCTACGGTCGCAGCCCCGGTCTCTGTTGTGGTTGGTCGTGGCCGGGGCTTCATTGCCGTCGAATGGGAGGGCCAACCAACTGCTGCCTCGCTGACTTTGAGTCGTTCCTGGGCGAGGTTGAGGTCTTAGTCAGACGGACCAATCTTCGCCCTGTGATCGTGATGGGGGACTTCAATGCCAAATCCTCGGCATGGGGGTCCCCCGTATTGGAAGAGTGGGCAGTGTTGGTCGGCCTCTGCATCCTGAATAGGGGGTCGACCCTCACTTGCGTGCGGCAGCGGGGCGGTTCAATAGTGGACATTTCGTTCGCTAGCCCCGCTGTAGCACGCCGTGTTCGAGACTGGAGAGTCCTCGATGGGGTGGAGACGCTTTCGGATCACCGATACATCCGACTTGACGTCTCCGCCTCGTCGACGACACCGGGCACAAGACCCACGAGAGGTAGCTCCCCACCATTCCCCAGGTGGATGTTGGGGCGTCTCGACAGAGACGCTCTGCTGGAGGCCTCCGTCGTCCAGGCCTGGCAACCACTACCCGCCAGGCCTGTGAGGGTAGATGAGGAGGCGGAATGGTTCCGGCAGGCATTGATGCAGGTGTGCGACGCCTCAATGCCCCGGGCCAAGCCGCCCCCCTCTCGTCGCCAGGTGTACTGGTGGTCTGGCCAAATCGCCGCGCTGCGCGTGAAGTGCGTGGTGGCCAGACGAAACTACACCCTGTGCCGGAGAGGACGGCACCGCGACGAGACGACGGAGCGCGAGCTGTACGAGGTCTTCAGGGAGAAAAAGAAGACCCTACAGCTCGCTATCAGCAGGGCCAAATCCCAGGCACGCGAAGAGCTGCTCAGGGCTGTGGACAACGATCTGTGGGGGCGCCCCTACAAGTCTTTCAGGGGCAAACTACGCCCCTGGGCGCCTCCGCTGACCCAGAGCCTTGATCACCAATTTATGAGGGACGTCGTGTCCGCCCTCTTTCCACATCGGGCGGAACACGTCCCCCCTGCTATGGCGCCGCGACGGCGTGGCGCCATCGACGAGGAGGAGAGCGGTTTGCCTGAACTCGCTGAGGAGGAGTTCGACGTGGCCGTGGACAAGCTCCGGGCGAAGAACACAGCGCCCGGGCCGGATGGAGTACATGGTCGCGTCCTGGTTTTGGCCCTCAACGTCCTGGGGGACCGGCTCTGGAGGCCCTACAGTGCCTGCCTGGAGTCGGAGCGGTTCCCTGGGGTATGGAAAAGCGGTAGGTTGGTTCTTCTAAAGAAGGAAGGGCGTCCCGCAGAGTCTCCCTCCGCCTACCGCCCCATCGTGTTGCTCGACGAGTTGTGTAAGCTATTCGAAAGAATAGTTGTTGCGCGCCTGGTCGAGCACATGTCTCAGGTAGGTCCCGATCTGGCCAACGCCCAGTTTGGGTTTCGAGCCGGCCTTTCGACGATCGACACGATCAATCGCGTCAAGGCCGACTCGGAGGAGGTTGTCGCCCACGGCGGCGTGTTGATGGCGGTATCGCTCGATATAGCGAACGCCTTCAACCCGATGCCGTGGAGCTGCGTAAGGGAGGCGCTTAAATATCACAGGGTTCCTCCTTACCTCCGTCGCCTGATCGAGGACTACCTGAGCCAGAGATACGTTCAGTACCAGGGGCGGGGAGGCGGACTGGAGACATGGGAAATGGTGTGCGGTGTTCCACAGGGGTCGGTTCTAGGCCCTCGCCTGTGGAACATCGGATACGATTGGGTGCTGCGGGGCGCACTCCCCGCGGGCGTCGGGGTGACGTGCAACGCGGACGACACACTGGTTACGGCCCGCGGGGTCAACTACCGCGAGCCCACGGGGTCAACTACGGCGGGTGTGCCATCGGTTGTCGCGCGCATCCGCGCTCTGGGTCTCGAGGTGGCGCTCCAAAAGTCCAAGGCCTTGTGTTTTCATAGGCCAAGGGCTGCGCCCCCTCCGGGGGCCCACATCGTGGTTTACGGAGTCCAAATCGAAGTCAAGTCTGACATGAGGTATCTCGGACTCGTCCTCGACAGCCGCTGGGACTTCCGCGAACATTTCCGTCGCCTGGTATCCCGTCTTTTGGCGGCGGCCGCCGCTCTTGCGCGGCTGCTGCCAAACCTCGGGGGGCCTGACGTGGCCTGCCGCTGCCTCTACCTTGGGGTGGTGCGCTCGATGGCCCTGTACGGGGCCCCAGTCTGGGCCCCGGCGCTGCGAAGTGTCACCATCGCCCTTTTGCGACGACGGCAAAGGGTAATGGCGATCAGGGCCATCCGGGGATATCGCACCATCTCGACAGAGGTGGCATGCGTGTTGGCGCCGTGGGATCTAGAGGGATCGCCGCCATGGGATCTAGAGGCCGCGGCACTGACAAGGCTCTATGAGCGACGCCAGGAGCTGCGGTCCGGCGGCGATCCGCCAACGGTGACGGAAAGGTGGAAGTCCCATGCTCGACGGTTAACCGTCCGGAGGTGGACGGAGCGGCTGGCCGAACCTACGGCCGTACGCCGGACTGTTGAGGCTGTCCGGCCGGTTCTCCAAACCTGGCTGGATAGGCGGCACGGGCGGCTCACGTTCCGGCTGACACAGGTGCTTTCCGGGCATGGATGTTTCGGAAAGTACCTGTGCCAAGTCGCCCGACGTGAGCCGACGACCGATTGCCACCACTGTGCGGGCAGCGAGGACACGGCGCAGCACACCCTCGAGGGATGCCCCTCTTGGGCAGTGCAGCGGCGTGTCCTATGCGATGCCATCGGGGCTGATCTCTCGCTTCCGACCGCCGTGAAAGCCATGGTCGAAAGCGAGGAATCGTGGACGGCCGTCCTCTCCTCCTGCGAAGACGTGATGTCGCAGAAGGAGACAGCGGATATGGAAAGGGAGGCTGCGGCCAACCCCGACTCGATCCGCCGGAGACGGACGGGGGTGCGACGTCGGGCCTACCAGGCCCTGCTTCGTCCCCCGTGATCGAGGCCGGGGCTCTGCCCCAAAAGGCTTCGAGGAGGTGCGCGCGGTGTTGTAAAGCCGCGCGCTTCTTAACCGTCTGCTGGGGCCACGACGGCCCCAATCCCGAAGGATGCTGGCAAGGCCGGCAGGTGCTGGCGGGTTGGTGGACACATTCGGGCCAGTCCACACGGCCCGGCAGTGCGTAAGAGCATTTTCCCTGCGAGAACAAAATAAAAAAAAAGTTGTTTTTATAAATACCAAATTAGTCTACAATTAAAAGAGGGTGCGACACCAAAATTTTGTAAGGCTCGCCCACTACCGTTTGCCATCAAGGATAAGGTCGAGAGTGAAATTCAAAGACTAGTTGACAAAAGGATTTTAGTCGAAGTTAGCTGTTCACCCTGGGCTAGCCCCATTATCGCAATTTTAAAAAAGGATAACACCGTCAAGATTTGCGGGAATTACTCAATAACCATTAATAAAGAAATGTATGTAGATAGGTACCCGATGCCGCGCATAGGAGAGGTGTTTGCCAAGTTAGAGGGTGGTGAATTATTCTCAAAAATTGATTGTAGCCAAGCCTACGCACAATTTGAATTAATGCCAGAGTGGCAAAAGCTTACTACCATCAACACACCTAAGGGATTATTTATGTACACTCGTCTAGTGTACGGGCTGGCTAGTGCGCCGGCTATATTTCAACGCGCAATCGAAAATTTCTTGGTAGGCATCGACGGCATATCGATTTGCTTGATGATATTTGTATTACAGCACCTACTACAGAGGAACACCTAAAACGACTACGTTTAGTTTTACAAAGGTTTCAAGAAGCCGGACTAAAATTAAAAAAGATAGTTAAGTGTGTTTTTTTTTTTTCAAAAACTCGTTACTTATTTAGGGCACGTTATTAATAGGCACGGTTTACATAAATGTCCTCAAAAGGTGGAGGCTATAATGAAAGCTCCGCGACCCTCAAGCGTGACCGAGTTAAAAAGAATTCCTGGGGATGGTCAATTATTATCGAAATTTTATTCCCCAGGCTTCTACAATACTGGCACCGCTTAATAGTTTATTACGAGAAGATGTACTTTGGGAGTGGGATGAGGAACAGCAATGTGCATTCGACGCAATAAAAAAGAGTTATGTTCTGAGAGAGTCTTAACTCATTTTGACCCGAGGGCTGATCTTGTACTAACAGTAGACGCTAGCCCGGTTCTCCTCGCAGCGGTTTTGTCGCAAATATAGGAAGGGACAAATCCGAACGACCACTGGCGTTTGCTTCCCGATCACTTTCAAAAAGTGAACAAAATTATAGTCAGCTTCACAAGAAAGCTACAGCTATTATATTTGGAATAAAAAAGATTCATCAGTATCTTTATGGTAGGAAAGACCCTTTTATACTTAAAACCGATCATCGGCCGCTTTTAGCTATCTTGGGTGAAAAAAAGGGTATATCAGTAATGACGGCATCTCGGTTGGTGCGTTATGCTATTTTCCTCTCAGCGTACAAATATTTCATACATTATATAAGCAGCAAAAATAATCAGGTAGCGAATTATTTTTCACGGGCACCAGCGGTAGGAGATAGAGAGAATTTTCGGGAAGAAAATAATTGTCATTGTGTTTCTGTCAACTCGCTTCAGCTCCACAACCTTCCCGTAACTCACAAAGATAAAAAACGCTACGATGAAGAATAAAACTCTAGTATCAGTAGGTAAATACATATGGCAAGAGTGGCCAAAGAAAATTAAATGTAGTAAAATATTAACTTATTTTCGTTGTAGAAATGACACAATGGAAAATCGGTGTATATTACGGGGCCATCGTGTAGTTGTTCCGACTTGCTACCGGGATACTATGTTAAAAGAACTTCATTATTCCCATCAAGGGATCGTAAAAACTAAAAGCGTGGCTCGGATGCGAATGTGGTGGCCACAAATAGATCGGGACATCGAACAGCTGATTGCAGCTTGCGATATATGCAGCGCTATACGCGCAGCGCCCCCGCGAGCTACAGCCTACACCGTCCCCCTGGCCACAGCCGTCTCAACCGTGGGACCGCATACACATTTATTATATGGAAATTAGGCAAAAACATTATTTGGTAGTGATTGATGCTTACACTAAATGGGTGGAATTAATACATTAATAACATTATTTTCAACTTTTGGGTTACCTCGGACAATCGTTTCAGATAATGAAATAAAAATTGCATCCCAGGAGTTTAAAAGTTATTGTTCTATGAATGGCATTAATTACATGACTTCGCCGATTTACCATCCTTGTAGTAACGAACAGGCAGAAAATTCGGTTAAAACATGTAAAAAAATTATTAAAACAATTTTGGAGTCCTCCAAAAATAAGGTACAAGAACACTTATCCGATGTTTTGTTTGAATATCGCAACACAATCTATTGTACTACAGGAGCTACACCGGCAAAATTGATGTTTGGTCGAAATCTACGAAGTAGGTTAGATTTAATTTATCACCGCCAGAAACAAAACAAGTTGAACATTTAAATAAGGATCTTTTTGAAAAATGTAGGCATTCTTGTAGGGATCCTCCTACTCATTTCTATTAAAATGTATTATGTTTTACATTAAAAACTTATATTTACATTTAAGAAATTATTATTTACACATTTACTATATACAAAATTATATATACAACATTAATATTAACACTAAACACTAATACAATTACATTTATACAAATAACATAACATTCATTTAAACCGTACGGATTACGTGCCGTGCCGTCATAGTATTAAGGAGCCGCGCACGACAACTGACCGCGGTGACGTCAATGAGACGGAGCATACAAGTGCGAGGAGCGCGTCCGTGAGCCGGCTGGCCGCCGGCGCTGACGCACGCCTCGCCCGCTCGCTTGACCAGTCTGTTAAATAAGCTTATGCGACGCGGATACTATGCTTGTTACCTAGCTTTGGCTTAATTAAAACGCTCGTTTCTTAATTTCTTAAACTATCACTTGACTGATTTTCTTGTGCTTGTACTGCTTGTGCTTATTATCGTTTTCCTTCTGTGTCAAAAACAATATTGTGACGTAGTGGCAGGTGCAAGTAATTAAAGGACTATACACAGCTGTTTACGTGAGTTTATTTACCTCATCACACCTCCACCACAACTGGTGACCCCTTCTGGAGACGCTCAGGATAAACGCAAGTACTAGACTATAATCATGAGTGACAGTGATACTGCAAAATCGAACGTGTCAGATAATGGCGGCGCACGGCAAGGTCCAAGCAAGCAACAAAGACGAGAGCGCGTTTCCATTGCATCATCCGACATTTGTCGTGTGGGAATACGAGTACCACCGTTTTGGCCTGAAGAGCCCGAAATTTGGTTCGCGCAGATAGAGGGACAATTTGCCATTTCTAATATTACTTCGGACACGACGAAATTTTATTACGTAATAAGTAATTTAGAAACGCAATATTCGAAGGAAGTAAAGGACGTTATAACGAACCCACCGACTTCGAATAAATACGAGAAGCTGAAGCAAGAGCTAATTAAGCGTCTTTCTGCGTCCCGCGAGAAGAAGGTGCATCAACTTCTCATGCATGAAGAATTGGGGAATAGAAAACCATCCCAATTTTTGCGCCATCTACAAAGTTTGGCTGGACCAACGGTGCCAAACGATTTCCTGCAGACAATCTGGAGTAGCCGTCTACCGAGCAACATCCAAACGTTGTTGGCTTCCCAATCAGCCAGCCCACTGGAAGTCCTCGCAGACCTGGCAGACAGAGTCCAGGACATCGTGTCGCCTACCCTCCAAACCGCAGCAGCAAGCGTTCCAGGCCCAAGTACACAGACCATGGCTTTAGAGATAGCTGAACTGAAGGAAGCTGTCAAGAACCTGACCATGCAGCTTAATCGTCAGTCTCGTAATCACGATCGTCCGAGAGACCGTAGCCGGCACAGGTCATCGAGCAGGTCAAACTCGAATTATCGGAAGTATCCCCTGTGCTGGTACCACAGCAAATTTGGAGCAAAGGCGCGCAAATGTATCAAGCCGTGTAACTTCAAGAACTCGGGAAATGCACAGGGCGGTCGATAATGGCGACTGACGACTGCCTACCATCCACTGGTCGCCTCTTCGTCACAGACCGCAGCTCGAAAGTCCAATTCTTGGTGGACACCGGAAACGATGTTTGCGTTTTCCCCCGATCTGCACTGCGTGAACGACGAGCCAAGACCACCTTCCAACTTTGTGCAGCCAACGGAAGTATCATCGAGACCTATGGTACTGTAGAACTTAAGTTAGATCTCAGCTTAAGGCGTAGTTTTTCATGGTCATTTATAGTTGCCGATGTTGTGAAAGCAATTATAGGCGTAGATTTTCTAAGTCATTACAAACTGATTGTAGACGTACATAACAAACGCTTAATAGATAATACGACTTCGCTTTCATCTGTAGCTTATATTGCTAATATGCCTAGCGATGTATGTTCCGTCAAAATTCCATCTGGCAACACCAGATATCATGCATTGCTTTTTAAATTTCCTGATATTGTAAAACCAGCAGGCACAACACGTTCCGTGACACACTGCACAGTACACCACATACGAACAACACCCGGACCACCTATTTCTTGTTCTCCTAGAAGGTTAGCCCCGGACAAGCTTAAAATTGTTAAGCAAGAGTTTGAGCTGATGCTGAGCAGCGGTACTGCACGTCCATCCGAGAGTCCCTGGTCGTCTCCACTCCACCTAGCGCCCAAGAAAGATAGCGGTTGGCGCCCCTGCGGAGACTATCGACTTCTCAACTCTCGAACTATTCCGGACAGGTACCCCATCAAACATATCCAGGACTTTGCTCATAGCATTTCAGGTTGTACAGTCTTCTCTACAATCGACCTCGTCAAGGCTTACAATCAAATCAAAGTACTGAGGACATCCAGAAGACAGCAATAACAACGCCCTTTGGCCTATTCGAATTCCCATTCATGACTTTTGGACTTAGAAACGCAGGTCAGACGTTCCAAAGGTTCGTAGATGAGATGACTCGAGGGCTAGACTTTTGTTATTGCTATCTTGATGACTTCCTGGTGTTCTCTAGGTCAGAGGAAGAGCACGAACAGCATCTCCATATTCTCTTCGAGCGTATGAAGAAGTATGGCATAGTTGTCAACACTTCAAAGTGCATTTTCGGCGTATCCGAAGTGCAATTTCTAGGTTACCTTATCTCAGCCGCAGGCACTAAGCCGCTCGATTCCAAGGTTCAGGCTATAAAGGATTTCCCTCAGCCCAAAACAGTCAGGCAACTTAGACGATTTTTAGGCATGCTGAATTTTTATAGGCGTTTTTTGCCCAACGCCGCACAAATTCAGGGGCCATTAAATGCTTTGTTGACTGGTTCAGTCAAGGGTTCCCATCCAGTTAACCTAGTAGGTGAATCGCTGGAAGCCTTTGAAATCGCCAAAGAGAGTCTCTGTAACGCGACTTTGTTAGCACACCCAGATTGCGAAGCTAAACTTGCTCTTACAACAGATGCATCTGACTCAGCAATGGGTGCCGTGTTACAGCAACATAAAGACCAAGCTTGGCAACCACTGGCATTTTGGTCAAGGAAGCTCAGCCCAGCCCAACAAAAATAGTCGCCATATGATCGCGAGCTGCTGGCCATTTATGAGGCGATTAAGCACTTCCGCCACATGCTAGAAGCCCGTCATTTCACCGTCTATACAGACCACAAACCCCTGTGCTACGCGTTCCACGAGAGGAAACATAATTGTTCCCCGCGTCAGTACAGGCACCTGGACTTCATCGCGCAGTTCACGACCGACATCAAGCATATTTCCGGCAAGGATAATGTCGTTGCTGACACATTGTCACGAATTGACGAGTTACAAAGTCCAGTCGATCACAAAGAGCTCGCAAAAGCCCAAGATGTTGACCCAGAGTTGTCACAGCTTCTACGCAACGAGACATCCCTTTGTTTGCAAAAGATGCAACAACCCGGCTACAACACTGAGGTATACTGCGACGTCAGTACTGGCTCAGCAAGACCTTATGTACCCAAAGTCTTGCGGAAACAAGTTTTTGACAGCCTACATAGCATGTCTCATCCCGGCGCCAACGCTTCGGCTAAATTAGTCGCTCAGCGTTACGTTTGGCCCGGTGTAAGAAAGGACTGCCGAGATTGGGCCAAAACTTGTTTACCATGCCAATGTATAAAAATCACACGACATGTTTCGGCACCAACCGGAACTTTTACGTTGCCCCGTGAACGGTTCAAATACGTCCACATTGACATTGTGGGACCCCTTCCACAATCTAATGGCTTCCGCTACTGTCTAACAGCTGTAGACCGCTTCACCAGGTGGCCCGAGGCCGTACCTATAGCGGACATCACAGCGGACACAGTTGGTAAGGCACTTTTGTCAATGTGGATCGCTAGATTTGGTTGCCCGCTCGAAATAGTAACTGATCGAGGACGCCAATTTGAATCGTCACTGTTTCAATTCTTAGGCAAAGTTGCTGGTTTCAAACATCGTCGAACCACTGCTTACCATCCAGCCTCAAACGGTCTCGTGGAACGATTCCACCGTCAACTTAAAACGGCTATAAAATGTCACGCCGACCATAATTGGACGGAATCGCTACCCATCGTTCTTCTAGGCATTAGAAGTGCATACAAAGAAGATTTGAAATCTTCCACGGCAGAACTCGTCTACGGCGAGCCATTACGACTCCCAGGCGAATTCTTCCACAGTAATGTGAGCGGCACGACGGACATAACCGATTTCACTGCCCGTTTACGTTCCGTTGTAAATAAATTACAACCCGTACCTGCATCGCGACATAACCGCGATAAATGTTTTATATTCAAAGACCTCAAATCCTCCAGCCACGTATTTTTGAGGGAAGAAATTAATAAAGGAGCACTATATCCTGCGTATACCGGCCCTTATGAAGTTGTGGAGAGAGGGGATAAAGTATTTAAAATTTTAGTTAAGGGTAAACCCGTGACGGTAAGTATAGACCGAATCAAACCAGCCTATTTACTGTCCGATACATATACACCACAAACTGACATTCCAGAAGAACCACCACAGTCATTACCGCAGAGTGATCACTTTGCGCCCAAAAGAACTCGTTATGGAAGACTAGTTAGATTCCCGGATTATTATCGCCCGTAGTGACGGTCTCTGGAGGGGAGTGATGTAGGGATCCTCCTACTCATTTCTATTAAAATGTATTATGTTTTACATTAAAAACTTATATTTACATTTAAGAAATTATTATTTACACATTTACTATATACAAAATTATATATACAACATTAATATTAACACTAAACACTAATACAATTACATTTATACAAATAACATAACATTCATTTAAACCGTACGGATTACGTGCCGTGCCGTCATAGTATTAAGGAGCCGCGCACGACAACTGACCGCGGTGACGTCAATGAGACGGAGCATACAAGTGCGAGGAGCGCGTCCGTGAGCCGGCTGGCCGCCGGCGCTGACGCACGCCTCGCCCGCTCGCTTGACCAGTCTGTTAAATAAGCTTATGCGACGCGGATACTATGCTTGTTACCTAGCTTTGGCTTAATTAAAACGCTCGTTTCTTAATTTCTTAAACTATCACTTGACTGATTTTCTTGTGCTTGTACTGCTTGTGCTTATTATCGTTTTCCTTCTGTGTCAAAAACAATATTGTGACGTAGTGGCAGGTGCAAGTAATTAAAGGACTATACACAGCTGTTTACGTGAGTTTATTTACCTCATCACACCTCCACCACATTCTAAAATTGGCCAAGAAGTGTGGACAAAGTACTTTGAAAACAAACATCATTTTGGGCAAAAGGCTCTATTTCAAAAATATTAGGTCGACGAATGTATCTTGTAAACATTGGTTGTAAAAATGTAACGTGTAAGAGACATATTGATCAATTATTGCGATATACAAACGACCCTTGTGTAGGCGAAACACGTGAAGTTGTCGATAAGTCGTTGCAGCACGGCCAGTCATATCTACCACTGCCCTACGTGGACCCTGATGTCGACAGCAAACCTGACGACTGCAAAGACAAAGACAGGATGGAAAGGCCGGAGGGTGACGTATGGGAGGACGCGATTGGAACGGATACCGACAAATTCACGGGGCAAGAACTGACTGTAGAGGCTCCGACTGAAGAGGTGGGCCCAAAAACTACCGCACGTGAGAACGATAGTAACACCGAGTTATTACCGGACTCACCCCCTCAGTCCGAGCGACCCTATTCCTTACGATTAAGGCCTAGGGACAGGAGTAAAAAAAATTCTAATGCATGCTATAAAATATAATAAAATATTTGTATAATATAGTAAAAAGTATGTAGAGTACCTAACTATTTAGTTTAAGATATATGAACTTTGTTACCAGGTTTCCAAACTAAAGGGGTGGAATGACGTGTACGTTGATGTGTGTCAATCATAAGCTTAAGCTGTCAACCATTCGTCAGTATTAAACTTGCTTTATTACGAAATACTGGCTTGTGTTACGCTCCCTATATATCATTTTTCCAGGCAGGGACGGGATTGTCAGAGTGGCAACGAGTGCAGACTACTTCGGGGTCGTATATATGACCCATGGTAAAACTCTGTCCCTTACGTAGCCAATAGGCTATACCGCATAACTTTTCGCATTATTTATTCTTTCCGCATACTTTATCCGCATTTACCGCAAATTTAACCGCATTTTACCGCTTTACTTATACCGCATCTCGTTAGAGATTACCGCGTGTATTGAGTGATTACCGTGTTACCGCATTACTATGTCATAGACGATATTTCGTCAAATTTCCGCACAATGGATTAGTTCTTTCAGTATTGTGCTAGTCACATCTCAATCCGCATGTCAATTTTTTGAAGGAATCCTTCAAGTGGGGGGGGGGGGGAATATTTGCGCGGGAATCATAGTTCCGTTCCTCCGTCTCTTTCCTTCCTGCATCTATCATATGTTCCTCTCACTTGGAGGAAGATGGCGCCGCTGAATTGCCACACCGCGCACGCGAGTTCGTTGGTCGATCGCATCGCGAGTGATCGTGTACCAGTACGCTCGCAACGTCTTGACGAATGCCTAAACGGAACCGCTCGCGTCAACGCGCCGCAATCGCCCGCTCGCTCGCTCGTCTCGAGACGCAGCTGGAGCCAGCTAACCGCAAGCCGCGATAAGTGTAATCCACCAGTGCAATCCCCTAGGTGAGTCCTTCATCATTCTTACCTTCTATCCTATCATACAGTCCATATTGCTATCGCAACCCGTTAGTCCCGTCGCATTTTGGTATAACCTACCTCCGCATACGGCGGGACCAGCTTTAGCTAAATAATCGATAAGTAGATTGAAAAATTTCGAGACAATGAAAAAAAGGAGAACAGCTGATAAGATTTTTAAGTCTTAGTTAACCTGAAAGTTATTTCAAAACTATGAAGTAAGTTTGCCAAATACAACGTAGTTTTAAAGTTTGAAAAGCTATAACTTCAAAAATTAGGTTCGATTTAAGTTTTTGGAACGGCATTCAACGTAGTTTTTTTAGTACTAAAATATCGAAGTATACTATAAAACTATTGGTTGGAAAATTTCGAAGTAATGTCAAAAACACTTTTCAAAATTGTTCGTCAACAATTATTCCCAAACGGATAAATCAATTTTGATGCAATTTTTGCATTAGACGTAGTTTTATGAGGAATAGACCTGATTAGTTCTTGTACTCAATCGGTACATTAAATTGGAAGTTATATTAAAAAAAATACTGTTTAGCCAAAAAATTTAATTGGTTTATTTTCAAAATTTTTCAAAATCTAGATCAAACTGGTTTAACTTTTCAAGAGCATTAGAAGAAGTTACAATTAAAAGAAGTTCAAAATTTCGGCGGTACTCGTCGACCGTCGTTGGTCTCTTTGTAACCGTTGCGTTTAATCATAGTATCTCTCACGCGTGGCTTGAATTAAATTGCGCCCAGCTTTGTTTTGTTTTTATTGGAGTTTTATTTGACTAAAAACTGAAAATACTGAATATCCCGGTTATTGTGAAATTAAAACCGGTATTTTTAAGATCTACATTTGGCCCGGTGTCCCGGTATTTTCGATATCCGGATTTCCGGTTTGCGACCTAGTCCACAGTATCAATTTTACAAAGTGCGATCATAGTATAATTAGGACTAGGAAAACTAGATAGAACGGATATTTTTCATTATATGTTTTTTCAGACTAGACTACTGGACTAGGTGCACCCAGTCTCTGATTTACTTAGTCTAACCGATCTCTAGGTCAGCCCAGATATGCTTCGTTCATTCTCCGATCTTCTCTCATTCTTTCAACCTGATCGAGTTATCGGAGTATTTTCGCGGGGGAGGGGAAGGGGCGGAAATTAAAGAGTAGAATAGAATGGTTTAAAGGTGGTATATAATATTATAAATTGATTTGGGTTTACATTGGTAAAGATAACTTTAAATAATTTAAAATAGGCTTCAAGTGAGGATTGTCGAGTTAAAAGTGCGCTAGGTAAAAGAGTACAAGTTAAAACGGTCTTCAATCCTCTTCACGAGTTATTCGGCATTATTTATAAGAAACGGGTAGAATTTTGGAAAAAAGTTGAGTAATCAAAATTATTGGAAAATAAGATTATTAACATTTCAAATCCTTGTTATTGTTAGCTAACTTAATATTTCATTGACCAAATATCACTCTAAATAGTCGATGCAATTAAACATTTTTGGTGTGATATTCCAGCGAAGCGATATGATACAATCAAATATCGCGTTTATGTTTATCGTTAGAAAATCTTAATGTATCGCATTCCGTTATATCAATACCGTTATGTTTGACCACCCCGTTGTTGGTCGAGTTGTTAGCGACCCTGACTACGCAATCAACGGGTCTATGGTTCGATCCCCGACGGGGACAAGCATTTGTGTGATGAGCATAAATGTTGTATTTCCGGATTTGATTTGGATGTTGATTAAATATATTCCAATATTTATATATGTATTTCTATATAATAGTATCATCGTTGACTAACACCCATAACACAAGCAAATAATTTGCTTATTTTGGGGTTAGATCAGTAAGTGTAATTTGTCCCGTGAATATTTATATTTATAAAGAATACTAGCTGTTGCCCGCAACTTCGTCCGCGCGAACTTCGTTTACTCCGCACAGCTCCTCCCCCGTAGGTGATGGCGTGATAATATGTAGCCTATATGTTGACCCGACCTGTTAGTAATATTCATGCAAAATTTGAAGTAAATCCATGCAGTACTTTTTTAATTTACCTCGGACATACATTGACTTTCCTACGATTTTATTATATGTAATAATAGGTAATAGATATAGATAGATTTATATTAATACACCAAAATATCGATACGAATCGGGCATCGCTAGAATTATTTTATAACCATTAGTACCACTATCAGTTATCACTTATCAGTTGACACTTGACAGCTGACACTTGTGACTGGACAGTTATCACGTCAATGAAGAGTTAATTAACTTCGAAGTTCAAATTGTATGCATACACTACATATTACTGAGTTTATGATTTTTCACTTGCTAAAGGATAACCTTAAGACAGATCAGTTTTAGTCATTAATCATTACTCAGCACTCAATACCGATTATAATTTACTAGGTACTTTAAGTAAAAAGAGGTCTTGGCACCTGACTTCTGTCCACATCTGTCGCTGTATTATATTCAGTAAATACTAACCGACTTGGACTAGAGAAAGTGCTTGGTAGAAACTAGAAATATAATTATCTTAAGAACAAATATTACATGCACAGTCAAGTATCACCCTCTTGGTTTTTACTTTTTGCATTCGAATTGTTATAAATGAAATATTTTCTTAAGTGTATTTATTAATTTTACTTACCTAACACTCATTTGTAAAAATGAGATTGTTACGTTCTAATACCCATTTAATATTGCAACAAACCGGTTTAAAGAATTATCGCCTGTTATCACCTGTCGCAAGAGTTGGGAGATTCTTGCACAATGAGGTAGGTAAATCTTGGCATGAGTTTATTTAAGTTTTTACCTTAGAATCTCTCAGTTCCTAAATCTCATTAAATATTAAAAGTCTTATTGAATTTGAAACGTTTAGAAAATATATATATTTTTTAATTAACATAATGCTTTGTAGTTTGTTATTAATAAAAAACCAAAAAGCCCTTGACTGCTTGATGAGACTTGCTTATTAAAAAGTGACAAGGTATGCAGTGAAAACATCTTTTAGAAATTAAAGATTAAGATAAGAATTAAGAGATCAAAAAAGTGTGACAATATATCTTTTTATTGAAAATCTTTTTCAATGAACCAGATAAGCTTTAGTCAAAATTGTTCTATTTTTTATTAATAACAAACAAAAAAGCCATGTGTTAATTTGAAAATGTTTGATTCTTCCTAAATAAAGATAATGTAATTGCCTTTTTATAACTTTTTGTCTCATATTTCTGAGATGTTGGCAAATAATGTTCCCAACCTCCTACAAAGTAATGTACACAATATGCTGAAAGAATTAGTCCTTCTTAAGTCAATAAAATTGCAGTTATAACATTTAGTGGAAGCAAGTACTATTTCTCCCTGGCTAATAAGGCCTGTTGTCAAACATGAACTTATTTAAATTATCAAAACTAATGCATGGATTTTAAAAATAGCTTGAATAATCATCACTACCCATTAAAAACTGGGTACAAGCCGATACTTTCACTTTTAATTTCAAAAAAACCTGTAAGCTGCTATGGCAATAGTATCACCAAGGTTTTTGAAACCAACACCTACAATTTTAATTTTTTAAAGCTATATATTTTGAACAACTTTTCAAACCGCATTAAATGTAGTTTTAGCAAGCTCTAAAAACATTGTCTTCAAACAAAATGAATTGATTTAAAAATCACACAGTTATGTTGAAAAACAATTATTTCACAGTACACGGTTACTCCTGAATGAATAGTGACCAGGTCTTTTACTTTGAAACTGCCTATGACGCAACAGACATTGTCCTTTTATAATATAACAAATTATGATCAAATTTGCACTCTCTTGGCTGGTTATGATTGTCCTGGCAGTGGCTTTGTTCGGCGGTTACATTTTTTTCATCAGAAGTATATTCCAAGCCATGTTTAAGAGGACAATAGAATTAAAATTTGCATCACCAGTGTGTGATTTTTCTCACAATAAAAAATAGGTTTTGTAAAAATGTTCTTTGACTATATAGAATGAGTATAGAGTGGCGCACAAAGGAAATTTTAGTTTTACTGTAGAAAAACTTTGTTCCCCTTGTTGGTTCCGGGCTCCTTTGAAGAATAGACCAACTGCTGTTCTGCCAGGCAGGTCATAAAAGTTGACCAATTGGCTATGCAAGTCACTGCCATCGTGACTATTAGGTGGTAGAGTTCTGCATTGTCTCGCCCAGTTGTGGTACCACCGCCTTACCTATTCCTGTCGCAATAGCGTCAGTGCTTGTCGCTGTCGTGTTCCGGTTTGGAGGGTAAGGTAAACTTATGCATGTGGCATTAGACCTCGCCACTAGGTAGCAACGCACCATTAACATCTTTGGTGTCTATAGGCGATGGTTGACTCTCCATCAGGAGACTACCTGTTTGCTATCTTATGATATAAAAAAAAACATAAGGTGTTACAACATGCCTATGTTAAGCATCCCATTGTTGTTTTGTGGTGACCTCCGTTAAACACTGACGAGTCTCACATGGCACAAAGGTAGATGTTAAAGTCAATGCATTTTCAGATCCACACTAATAACGTCCTTTCTTGACAAAAGTGCTTCAAAATTTAGAAATTCAAATGTTCAAAGATTCAAAGTGCTTCCACAGGTCACAGAATATGGGAAATACTGTGGTCAAATACCCATAATCGTCTGCAACAATAGCAATTGTGAACGAAGTTGTGGGTAGTTTTAAAATAAGAATACATTTCAATGGTCCTAACTCATATAAAGATTTGTCAAAAAAGGCAATTTTTTTTATTGCATTACTGCACTCATACTAACATAAGTTTTTTTTTTTCATTATATATTTCACTACAGATACAAATTGCCTAGGTCCAGTACCACGGCCTAAGATAATCCTGCTGCAATAGTATCAGTGCTTGTCGTTGTATGTGAGGGTAAGGTAGCCAGTAAACTTATGCACATATATAATTATCTGCACCCTGCATCTCAGTGCATTATAAATATTGATATATTTATTTCCCTTTAGCACACAATATCTCTTTACGTTTCACTACCCTTATTCGTATGCGCGTGTAACTTGAGGGAGAGGGTTTCAACAATAGGGGAGGGTGTGACTGATGCACTCTCACTTCACTACCTACTGACGCCCCCACACTGTTGCGCGAGGTGAGGAGAGTGTTATGAGGAGAGAGTCCCCTGCTTTCGGAGAGTTAATGTCAATTGGGGTTTCGCCGGGCCGCCAAGCTCCCTTAAGCGGGGGAGTCTCCGTGTCTGAATCTGGGAAGCCAACGACTACTGGATTACGGAGCGCTGCAAAGCTCTCCGGAGTCACGGGACGATATTTGGGGAGGAATTGTCCTCTGCTACCAGATATTTAATGATAATCGGAGTTTCGCCAGAACACAGGACTCCCGAAGCAGGGGAGTCCTATTTGTATCTGGGAAGCCAACGACTACTGGATTACGCCGTGCCGCAGAGCTCTCCAGAGTCAGGGGGTGAGGAGGAGCTTGAGCTTCTAAAATCTACGACCTGGAATTGCACGGGCCGTACGACAATTGGCGTCTCAAGCCGTCCTCAGTCCCTAGACTGGCAAGTATCGGTCGCATAGTCTTCTCTCACTCCCTTGTATAAGAGGTTGGGAGATGGATACGGCTTTGACCCCCTTGCCATGGCTTCACTCACTGGCATACGACTAGATCATTAAGTTACGTTTTACGTTTGGGTATTTTATCTATATTTGATTGGGGTTTGGATGTCAACACTTGGGATAGGTATTTTGGTTGTTCTGGATTTTGGTGTTGTCCTCACCCCCACGCTCGGTTTGTTTACGTCATCGTGTGTGATCAACCCCAGCAAGTGAGACCCGTGGGGAAAGACTGGCAAGGTGATCAGCGACGACCGCGGCGATGATCTTGGCGAGCGGGAGGGAAGAGGGGGATTATGTTAAAATAAGGTCTCTAGGGAATGCCAGGGTGCTATATTCTTGATATGATGGTGCGATGAGATGTCAGTCTGGTTATACATGCCTCTGGCATGCTTTCTGATGAAGTCTTCCAGACCCACCATCCGAAGATCGCGCTGGATGACGGTGTTCGTGACTGTTAACTATCCTATGTAGAGCTACATTTTGCTGTTGCTGTAGTGTTAGCTGTTGAGATGACGCGGCTAGGTGGTACCAGCTGGCTGCTGCGTAGGTACGTCGGGAACGGATGTATGTCTTGTACATACCTAGCTTTAATCTGATGGGGAGTCTGGAGGATATGATTGGTCTGTTGGCTGCCATCGGTGCTCGGGTTTTGTGGATAGTGTCCCTGACATGCGCTCTTATGCTGAACCTATTGTCTATAGTCACTGCCTGGTACTTAACTTTCCCTGACCATTGGATTTCTCACTGTTAAGGTGGAGATCTGGTACTTTTTTATTTTAGTAGGTCGAAGAGCTTGGGTTTTCCCGGCGTTTGCTGCAATACGCCATTGATTGAGCCACTTCGGCCGAAGATAGGCTTGTTTGAATCTTCTTGCTTGCGTGGGCTGCAGATAGTGATGTTGTAACGTAGGCTGCGTCGTCGGCATATAGAGCTAGGGTGCAGTCGTCTCCCACCGGGATATCATCCGTGTAAGCTGAGTATAGCGTTGGTGAGAGGCAGCTGCCTTGTGGTACTCCTGCGCTGACATTTTTGACCGAAGAAAGTGCGTCTTCCGCAACTACGAGAGTGGATTGAAAAGTATTCGGCCTAACCAAAAAATAAACACATACTAAATCAGTGACATTTTTATTTTTCTACATAATCACGATCAAGTTCGGTGCACTTTTGCCATCTCCCATTCAAAGCATTTAGAAAAAAAATGTGTAAGCGGTTGACCCTACAGGCCATCCCTGAAATTTCCCGCTAAATTAAGGTATTTTAAGCTCAAAATAGTAAAAACTATAAGCATAGATTGTTTCCGTTTAAACATCTATTTTGTTAAAATGGTAGTATATTGATTTTTGATAAGCTGTATATTTTGAAAGGCTAATTGAATTTGATTTTTCGAATAACATTCAACTCAATCCTTAGGTTCTAAAATATTGCTTTAGCTAAATAATCGATAGGTTGAAAAATTTCGTAGTAATGTCAAAAAACATTTTTTTCAAATATTTTCATCATTAATAAATCCCAAACAAATTGACCGATTTTGATCCAATTATCGGTATTTGACCCAGTTTTAAAGGAGAAAAGCTGATAAGATTTTTAAGTCAATCGGTGTATTAGCCTGAAAAGTTATTCCAAAAATATAAAGTAATTTGCTGAAAATAACGTAATTTTAATTTTTGAAAAGCTGTAACTTTAAAAAATTAGATTCGATTTCGATTGTTGAAATGCCATCTGACGTAATTTTTTTAGTACTAAAATACCGTAGAATACCAAAAATGATTGGGTGAAAAATTCGAAGTTATGTCTACAAAACACTTTTCAAAATTTTTCATCCACGTTTTCTCCCAATCATGCCCAATTGCAATACCTATAATTTATAACAAACAAAATACAACAGTACAAAACACAACAGTAAACAGCTATTCATAAGTCCGCCATTTTTAGGAATGGCATGGTTTTCCTTCAGTTATTTCCAAGGATTCTTATCGTTATAATTTCGATATCTTTGCGTCGTCGTGATTGGTTATGGTATATGATATTATGACGTATTCTTCAAGCACTAGCTGCCGAACCAATCACGAAACAGCATGAAACGCAGCGGACCAATCACGAAATAGCAAAGTACCTACCTAGTATATTCCTTCATCTAAGCTAATTTCACACTTGTGATATGAAGTTGATAACAAGCGCGATCCTATTCGGTTGGAACGCATAGTACCAACATTATTGCGGGGATGAGCATTTATATTTTCAATCTACGAAAGGTTATATATATATATATATATATATATATATATATATATATATATATATATATATATATATATATATATATATATATATATATATATATATATATATATATATATATATATATATATATATATATATATATATAAATATACGTATGAATTGAAGTGAAAATTTGAGTACCTATGATGATCTATTTCGGCGTCCAAACTCCAAACACGTATACTAAATGTGGTAAGTGTATGTATGTTAGTAAGTTTATGTTTGTCCACGAATTTCCCGGGAACTAAAAGCTAGTTATATCGAGATCATTCTATTTCTATAAAATCCGGTGTGTTTCAGCAGAGAACAGACCAAGTTTCATCAAAATCGGTTCTGTAGTTTTTAAGATATTCGTCGGTTTTAATTTTTCAAATTCAATAATGACACATCATTTCTTGTATCTCGTGGCTGTTTGTAACATTGTTTGTTGCACATTCTATGTAATATGTGCGTGTAACAGTGTGTGTTGTGTGCAGGCGGCTGCGGGCGCGGAGCCGCCGCTGATGGACCTGCACGGCCGCCGGCACGACTACCTGCGCATATCACTCACCGAGCGGTGCAACCTCAGGTGTAAGCAACACTGTGAATTATACTTACGGGTATAAATACGGGTGGTAATACGGGTATAAATATTTAATTAATAATTTATTAAACACAAACTTAAAAACAAACATTTTCCTCACTATCACACGGGCATTTGCTTGCTCAGTTCGGGAGTCGAACATAGTCTTCATCGATTGTGTAGCCAGGGTCGCTCTCCTCTTGATCGACAAGGTGAACTAGTAATGGGGAACTTTAGTCAAAATAAACGTAGTTTATCCTAAGTTAATCCAAGATGTCGGTAAATGCGACAAGTGTCGTGTGGCAGAGTAGTAGGCTAGCTGAGCGCGTGTGTATGTGTGCGCGCAGGCCAGTACTGCATGCCGGCGGCGGGCGTGCCGCTGAGCGCGCGCGCGGCGCTGCTGTCGCGGGACGAGCTGGAGCGGCTGGTGCGCGTGTTCGCGGCGCTGGGCGTCTCCAAGCTCCGGCTCACCGGCGGCGAGCCCACGCTGCGGCCCGACCTCGAGGACATCGTAGGTGAGTGTGCGGGGCAGGCGCGGGCGCGGGCGCGGGCGCGAGCGGCGAGTGGCCGCGGTGTCGGTGAGCGTGTGCGTGTGCGTGTGCGCAGGGTCGCTGAGCGGCGTGCGCGGGGTGCGCGCGGTGGCGATGACCACGAACGGCGTGGCGCTGGCGCGGCGGCTGCCGGCGCTGCAGCGCGCGGGGCTGGCGGCGCTCAACGTCTCGCTGGACACGCTGCGCCCCGACCGCTTCGAGCGCCTCGCGCGCCGCCCGGTAAGCACACGCTCCCTCGTCGCAGGACAGCTAAATACTGACTGCCCCTCTTCATACTTTGGACATATAAAATACGGCTAGTCGGCTGTACTACATTGTATATAAAATAGTAGCCGACACCCACTCTCTTATATTTCCAGGGTAACGAGTGATCACCGCCACCTGTGGACATCCGCAATACCTGATGTCTTGCAGTTGCTTTGCCGACCGTTTAAAAATAAAAAAGTCATCCGTAAAAGTATCTAAATACGACCTGGTGTAAACAGGGGGATGTTAAGAATTGTAATTGGTTCCACAAAGCATTTTCGTGAAGCAGTTTCATATTTCTAGACATCCGATGTGGCTAGTCGACCTTGTAATTTTGATAAGAACGGCACGATTATTGCATTCTATTATTGTGAATAAAAGATGCGTAGAATAGCAGAGGGCACCTACATCTGAGATTGCTGAGAGTTTAGCCTATTAGAAATAATCTGGACGTCAACGAATTGACCACCTTTACCGTCAGATTATTTTGTCGACAAGGTAGGACTTTATTGCGGCTATCACTTTACCGTCGGGTTCGATTTTAGGTTCGGGATATAATCTTACATATTCTACATTGGGTCACATTCATAAATTATAAATTACATAGACTAGTATATTGCATGATGCCGCTACTTGCAAGATTTGCGTCAGCGCATTCTTCATCTGTACCCGTGTCCCCACACTACTATAATTACCATAGAGGAGTTCGAATCGTTGACGAACAGTTTTTTTTCTAATGCTCCAACGAAGAAGCTGCTACTGTGGAGCTCCAGCCACAAAGACAGCTATGAGAGGCTTATAAAGTTGCAGGTGGTGGGCTGCCAAGAATTGTTGCTTGCTCTGCTAAACACACCGAAATTTTTGGAGACTAGTTTAGTTTTTCTTCTAAATGATACGAAATTAAACATTGTGATATGTTGACCAGAAATCAAATATTGGGCGTGCATTCTCAATACAAGATGACACAACACGGGGGACATTTTAACGGTAAACTAGCAAAGTTTTGTCTACTTGAGTTTAAATAGGACCTAGTTTACTCGATACCATTTAAACTTTGTTAATTTCTTTTCCCTTTGGGACATAAGTTGGTTGCGGCGCTCGTCGAAGTATTCTCATGAAATTACGCTAATTTGTTGCAAATATCCATGGACAGTGGTGACTGCCGCACGAGGTAAGCTGTTCCAAACTTACATTGTTCGTATAATGCTGGTACGAGCGAAATGAGTAATCGTCGTCAACGTCGCGTGGATGGAATGGATGGATGGAAACCTAACCCCGAGTGTACCAGACCTGTGACTGAAAGCATTAGCAACTCTTTGTCTATACTTAATTTCGTGGTTTAGTACGCCTTTCTTTGTCCTCTTTTTCTTCAAAATTGATTCCATATACTATTCTGGTTGCTTTCTAGCACGCTGCTATTAAAATTGTGAAAAAAATGTGTATCAAGTAATATCAGATGGCATTAGCGAACAGCGGTGGTCGCCGTGGACGTGGCGCTGCAGCTGGGCTACCGGCCCGTCAAGTGATATCAGATGGCATTAGCGAGCAGCGGTGTGTGTGTGTGTGTCTAGGAGAGTGACGAGTGTGTGTGTGCGCAGGGGCTGGCGCGGGTGGTGGCCGCCGTGGACGTGGCGCTGCAGCTGGGCTACCGGCCCGTCAAGTGATATCAGATGGCATTAGCGAGCAGCGGTGTGTGTGTGTGTGTCTAGGAGAGTGACGAGTGTGTGTGTGCGCAGGGGCTGGCGCGGGTGGTGGCCGCCGTGGACGTGGCGCTGCAGCTGGGCTACCGGCCCGTCAAGTGATATCAGATGGCATTAGCGAGCAGCGGTGTGTGTGTGTCTCTAGGAGAGTGACGAGTGTGTGTGTGCGCAGGGGCTGGCGCGGGTGGTGGCCGCCGTGGACGTGGCGCTGCAGCTGGGCTACCGGCCCGTCAAGTGATATCAGATGGCATTAGCGAGCAGCGGTGTGTGTGTGTGTGTCTAGGAGAGTGACGAGTGTGTGTGTGCGCAGGGGCTGGCGCGGGTGGTGGCCGCCGTGGACGTGGCGCTGCAGCTGGGCTACCGGCCCGTCAAGATTAACACCGTGCTCATGAAAGGTATAATACTGTCTCACTTTCCTCAGCTATTTTTGTGTTCGCCTCAGACTTATTGAAAACTTGAATGAATTGCTGAAGTGCACGATGTAAACTGTAGTTTTTCTTATTGCGGCGAAATGCAACAACAAATAATACTTAATTTTTTTCAAGGTTTCAACGACGATGAAATTGGCGACTTTCTCGAATTCACTAAGGATAGAGAAGTGGAGGTCAGGTATGTCAATGTTAAATAGCCAACTGTAATGTTGTAATAATTTCATACGCAAAAACTACTTAAGTACTATGATAAAGCAGTTTTGTTATTTAGTATGACCACGGTTGTTTATTTTATAATAAAAACAGTGCTAAAGGTTAGTCAGACGTGAAAATTGCCTTATAACCGTACCAAATTTAACACTAGGTACATGATAAGAATAGTCAACAAGGCCGAAAAACACGTGTATTGTATGGGACTACTGTAATTGTATCTGTCATAGCGGAGATTATCCCTCATGCGAAGTAAGTGTTTTCCAACTGCTAATGTCCCAGAAATAAAACTTTGTAACAGGTGATTTATGTTCAGAGGAGGAAGGCTGGGCTCAATAGAAACCTATTGGCATAGTTTTGAGACCTAACATCAATGTTATTGGTTTCGTTGTTCACTTATTCTACACCATCTGTATTCTTGCAATAGTTTTGTATCAGTTTTACGGATAAATGCGTCAACGAAGTTCGTGAATCCAGTGACGAGAACGATATTGAACGTAACACGGTTTCGTATAATTTTTGTACTCTAAGCTTTAAAGTGGTCAAATCCACCACCAACCCATGGCCCCACTAACCGTCTTGGTTATACGGGCTTAAACGCGGGAGATGCACAAAGTCTGCTCTCAGACTCTTCTCGCTTTACATTTCTTGATTCCCTACAAATAATGTAATCTTCGACTTCTAGTCCACATGACATCTATCCCCTTAGGGGTGGTCTTGCTACACTCATAAATGGGAAAGGACGATACAACAACGGTACTCGTTTGCCTATAGCTATGCGTCAAACTTTATTGGTCGATTTCCAGAGACCTCCACCTCCTGCACTACGCATGCGCGAATCCCGTGAGAACGATAAAGTTCGTCTCAAATTTCTCCTCAAAGTAGCAGGTCTCGCCTACATCCATTCATCATTTTCATCTGCATAACACTGCAGTCTCACGGGATGTGATATCTGTATTTACTTAATAACATATTTCGCAATCGACTTTTAAAACAGCCGTCACTTTTCAAGATCTAAGATGTAACTGATCGTTTTACCACTCATTCTATTCCTAACATCGGAAAAAAAATGATACAGGTCGCGATCGCTTATCAGCGAGCGCTCGTGCCCAGCGCTCCTGCCATTGAATGTAGGTATATCCGGTCCAATACGCTCTTCTTCAGAGTTTTGCCAAGCACGCATTCGCCTCCGCCTCCTCCTGCAAGTTTGATTTACAGATCAGCAGCACACCCACAATCACCAGAAGGCTTGCCGTGCTAACAGACTAGATGCGTTGATTAAAATCGTTTATTATGTTCTTTGCCTTCGTAACAACGCTTTCTTAACAAAGTTCCCTTCTTCACACCAGCGTTTGGGCTTTTGGCGCTTATGATAAGGGTGATAAGGGAGATGTTTTGTGTATAGGTATGTCCCCAGAGTGCGGTGTTTCCGGTGTAGGTAATAGTCGTTGTTCGGTATGAAGGTTCATCGAGTTCATGCCGTTCTCGTGTAACTCGTGGAGCGCGGTGTCGATGGTGCCGGAGCGCGCGGCGCTGGCGGCGCTGCGCGCGGCGGCGGGGGCGGTGGGTGCGGGGGGGGCGGGTCTGGTGCGCACGGCGGGCGGCGGCGGGTGCGCGGGCGGCGCGTGGGCGGCGCCGGGGTACGCGGGCCGCCTCGCCTTCATCTCCTCCATGACGCGCCCCTTCTGCGGCTCCTGCAACCGCCTGCGCCTCACCGCCGACGGGAACCTCAAGGTAACCCTCTAAATAATTTCAGTTCTAAACATAGAACACAAGCTTTACGATGACGATTTTAAATAATACTTGAAAGAATTTTATTTAGTATTTGTTGCATATTATGCTAACATTTGAAACATATAACGATGACCCCATTCCTTATCTATACATATAATAAAATCGTAGAAATGTCAAAACTGTACAGTACCCGGCGATAAATATTGCACATCGACCTTTGGAAAGAGACAATCGGCTAATTTCGGCTTCGTAGAGCGTTATCTCTGTCGCACAAAATAAACAGTCCGGTACCTATTAGGAGCTGTTAAAACAAGTGATTTGCTTCTTTTGATATTTTTATTCTTTGTATAAAATACACTAATTTTTCTATAAGTGATGGCTTTAGGTTGGGGTAAAATAAAATAAAAAAACATTTTTACATTATGTTTACGTATTTAATTATTTTGGAACATTACAGCTTTAGTGTACATAATAAACACCATTATACCTATTGCTAAAATGAGACATTGCAATAAAAATAATAATAATTCTAATTCTCAATTACTTCCATTTCACTATCTGTGCTCTCAAAGAGGTCAATATCACTGTCACTATCAGCCGTATTTATTACTAATCTATCAGTGTAATTGTCTAAACTGTGTTGAATGCTTCTATATTCATTCTCACATTTGATTGCATGATCGCAAACCTTTTTCCACTCTTCAGCGCCGATCATGTTTACTTTTTCAGTCAATAATGTTTTTACTGTAGTTAAGTTCATACCCACATTTCTAGAGGCTACATAGCCTTTCAGTTGAGACCATCGCCGGGTACTGTACAAAAAAAATTACACTGTACTGTACTGTACAAATTCTTTCGGAAAAAGAGGGAAACCTTTACGAGGTCAGTCACGTGAAATTATCTACAATGTTTATAAATACTTTGTAAGCGAAGCTGATAGATTTAAAAAAAAAGTAGATGAAAATGTAAGTTGTTATTTTAAGAAGATTCAAGAGCGAGTTGCAAATGCCACTGGAATTTCAAGAAGAACTTTGAACAATATATTAAACGAAGTCAGTACTGAAACACATTCGACTGAAATTAAGTTCAGCACTCCAAAAAAAGGGAGACCAAAAAAGCAATTTCGTTTGGATATGGACGATTTTGATTACGATGTTGTTCGAAGAATGGTGTATGATTTTCACTTACGATTTAATGAACTGCCAACAATAAAATCATTAAAAGCTAAGTTATCTGAAGCTATTAATTATAATGGGTCTGAAAAAACATTGAGAAAAATACTTCATGACATGGGATTTCAGTTCACTAAAATGGAAGATAATCGAAAAATTCTAATGGAAAAGCACGACGTTAGTCTCAAACGAATGGAATACCTTGATAAAATACGCAAATTTCGCGAAACAGGAAAAAATATCGTCTACATGGATGAGTCATATATACATGCATCCCACACTAAAGGGAAATCTTGGAGTGACGATAAGAAAAAAGGAGTAAAAAAGCCAATTTCAAAAGGTCAACGTTTGATAATAGTTCATGCGGGAAATGAAAAAGGCTTTGTACCCGGTGCTTTTTTAACGTATAAATCCACGGACACTACAGGTGACTATCACAATGAAATGAATAACGATAACTATGAGAAATGGCTGGTTAACCAATTAATCCCAAATATACCCAGTGATTCTGTTCTAGTTATCGACAACGCACCCTATCACAACAAGTATGTTGAGAGACCCCCCAACTCAAACACCATTAAACGGGAAATGATCAACTGGTTAAACAGACATGAAATTCCAGTTGATCCAAAATTAACAAAAACCCAGATTTACGCTATTATATGTCAGCACAAGGAGAGGTATACAGAGTTTTCTGTGGACAAAATACTTGCCGAACATGGGCACACTGTGTTGCGATTGCCACCATATCATCCGGATTTTAATCCAATTGAAAATATATGGTCTCAACTGAAAGGCTATGTAGCCTCTAGAAATGTGGGTATGAACTTAACTACAGTAAAAACATTATTGACTGAAAAAGTAAACATGATCGGCGCTGAAGAGTGGAAAAAGGTTTGCGATCATGCAATCAAATGTGAGAATGAATATAGAAGCATTCAACACAGTTTAGACAATTACACTGATAGATTAGTAATAAATACGGCTGATAGTGACAGTGATATTGACCTCTTTGAGAGCACAGATAGTGAAATGGAAGTAATTGAGAATTAGAATTATTATTATTTTTATTGCAATGTCTCATTTTAGCAATAGGTATAATGGTGTTTATTATGTACACTAAAGCTGTAATGTTCCAAAATAATTAAATACGTAAACATAATGTAAAAATGTTTTTTTATTTTATTTTACCCCAACCTAAAGCCATCACTTATAGAAAAATTAGTGTATTTTATACAAAGAATAAAAATATCAAAAGAAGCAAATCACTTGTTTTAACAGCTCCTAATAGGTACCGGACTGTTTGTATTTTGTGCGACAGAGATAACGCTCTACGAAGCCGAAATTAGCCGATTGTCTCTTTCCAAAGGTCGATGTGCAATATTTATCGCCGGGTACTGTACATTGAATATTTTTAACTTCTCGCTACGTATGTAGATAAGGAAGTTACTGATTTTGCCCCGATTTTCGCAAATCGAGCTTTCACCAGATGTCCACGGTTTGAAGTCCTAGGAGTCTTTTTCGACTATTTCCACGATGACGTCAGTATGTCTGTATGTATGTATGTGTGTGGGTGTGTGTATGTAAACATCTCATAACTTTTGAACGGCTGAACCGATCGAAACGCGGTTGGTGGCATTCGATTGGATTCTGCTCAACTTAGACTTCCTAAAAATTTTAACCAAATCGGTCTAGGAGATTTTGAGAAATTTTGAAAAAACCTGAAAATAAATGTTGGCGAAACAATATTTTTTTAATATAATTTCCAAATCAATGGACCGATTGAGTACAAAAACTAATCAGCTCTTTTCCTCAAAAAATGACATCTAATGTATAAGTTGCATCAAAATCGGTTAATCCGTTTGGGAGGAAACGTTGACAAAAAATTTTGAAAAAGTGTTTTTTCGACATTTATTTATTTCAACTAAAAATCCACAGCCGGATATCAAAATACGTACAATATTATAATATTTACATTACATTGGCCAATTAAGGATTTTCTTTTTGTACACTGTTACTATAAGCATTTTTACAGTCACTGACGGGTAGCTAATAGGTTTATATATCAAAGACTATATAGGTATATATCGTAATAAACAAAACTAGAGACATACAATAAGAAGCAATTCTATAAAAATATGTGTGTTTGTGTGTGTGGTTTGTTTGTGAGTAAGTGTATTAGAATACAATCAATACTTATGTTTAAGAATATAATATAAAGTAAAAATAAATATAGAGGTACGTAGATGAAATTATGATGAAAGTATGATGTATACCATAACCATCCTGTGTACATACACAGGATGGTTATGGTGCTTGACAACAAATACATTACAAATTACAAAATAATAATTTAAAAAATACACACATATATATATATATATATATATATATATATATATATATATATATATATATATATATATATATATATATATATATATATATATATATATATATATATATATATATATATATATATATATATATATATATATATATATATATATATATATATATATATATATATATATATAGCGTACGCTATTTAGATTCGCATTCGGCGCTATGACATAATGCCACTCTATATCCCTAGCGGCTAGCGTATGTCGTAGTTATAACATTATAACCAACGAAGTTACGAACAACGCGATCTAACGAGTAATATGCTATGCCGCATTCTCCTACACCATGATAACGCTTCTTCACACACGGCCAACAAAACAAAGTCATTTTTAGCTTCCGAAAAAGTACATCTCGTCACTCATCCTGCGCATAGCCCCGACCTAGCACCCTGTGATTTCTATATTTTTCCCAAAATCAAAGATTTGATGAGAGGTTTTACTTTTACCAACTCCGAAGAGGCAGTGATAGCGTTCAATCAGCACGTAGAAAACATGCCTCCTTTTTAAAAAATGGTTCGATCGCATGAAAAAATGTTTAAAATGTAAAGGAGATTATTAAAAACAATAAACATAATATTTTGGTTATAACATGTTGATTTTTTAAGTTACACAAAACTTACCTACGTATTAATTACATCAAAATCGGCTTATATTTTCTGGCGTTACCGTTGGCGAAAAACTTTGAAAAAGGTGTTTTTTCGAGAAACTTTCGAGATTTTTAACTATTCATATTCATTTTTAGACTTCCCACAATATTTTATTACTTTAGAAACCTAGGTCAAATGCAATTTCTAAAATCAAAATCGTGTCAAGTTTCCAAAAGTTACAACTTTTCAAATATTAATATTTTGTTGTTTGTAACAAACTTACTTAATATTTTTAATTAATTTATAAATCTAACCAGCTTTGCTGTCTAAAAAAACTGCGCCAAATACCATTAATTGGATTAAAATTGGTCAACTTATTTAGAATTTGTCAATATACGGGTTTTTGCTAACTAGTACACTATTAGATTGATAAATGATAGATTATATTGATTATTGATTATTA